>JASJOG010000234.1:215000-477522 GCA_030142905.1 Heliopora coerulea | reverse complement strand
AACTTTCGAAATAAGAGCAGAATCTGAAAGTTTATTGCATAGAAAGTAGTTTTGCAGTGATTTCAGTGGTTTTTGAGCGAAATTACGTCGAAAATTTTAGGTGGAAAAATTTGACCAAAATGTAAAGGGGTTAACCTTTGGTTTTTGACGATTTTTCGACCAATTTTCAACTTTCGAAATAAGAGCAGAATCTGAAAGTTTATTGCATAGAAAGTAGTTTTGCAGTGATTTCAGTGGTTTTTGAGCGAAATTACGTCGAAAATTTTAGGTGGAAAAATTTGACCAAAATGTAAAGGGGTTAACCTTTGGTTTTTGACGATTTTTCGACCAATTTTCAACTTTCGAAATAAGAGCAGAATCTGAAAGTTTATTGCATAGAAAGTAGTTTTGCAGTGATTTCAGTGGTTTTTGAGCGAAATTACGTCGAAAATTTTAGGTGGAAAAATTTGACCAAAATGTAAAGGGGTTAACCTTTGGTTTTTGACGATTTTTCGACCAATTTTCAACTTTCGAAATAAGAGCAGAATCTGAAAGTTTATTGCATAGAAAGTAGTTTTGCAGTGATTTCAGTGGTTTTTGAGCGAAATTACGTCGAAAATTTTAGGTGGAAAAATTTGACCAAAATGTAAAGGGGTTAACCTTTGGTTTTTGACGATTTTTCGACCAATTTTCAACTTTCGAAATAAGAGCAGAATCTGAAAGTTTATTGCATAGAAAGTAGTTTTGCAGTGATTTCAGTGGTTTTTGAGCGAAATTACGTCGAAAATTTTAGGTGGAAAAATTTGACCAAAATGTAAAGGGGTTAACCTTTGGTTTTTGACGATTTTTCGACCAATTTTCAACTTTCGAAATAAGAGCAGAATCTGAAAGTTTATTGCATAGAAAGTAGTTTTGCAGTGATTTCAGTGGTTTTTGAGCGAAATTACGTCGAAAATTTTAGGTGGAAAAATTTGACCAAAATGTAAAGGGGTTAACCTTTGGTTTTTGACGATTTTTCGACCAATTTTCAACTTTCGAAATAAGAGCAGAATCTGAAAGTTTATTGCATAGAAAGTAGTTTTGCAGTGATTTCAGTGGTTTTTGAGCGAAATTACGTCGAAAATTTTAGGTGGAAAAATTTGACCAAAATGTAAAGGGGTTAACCTTTGGTTTTTGACGATTTTTCGACCAATTTTCAACTTTCGAAATAAGAGCAGAATCTGAAAGTTTATTGCATAGAAAGTAGTTTTGCAGTGATTTCAGTGGTTTTTGAGCGAAATTACGTCGAAAATTTTAGGTGGAAAAATTTGACCAAAATGTAAAGGGGTTAACCTTTGGTTTTTGACGATTTTTCGACCAATTTTCAACTTTCGAAATAAGAGCAGAATCTGAAAGTTTATTGCATAGAAAGTAGTTTTGCAGTGATTTCAGTGGTTTTTGAGCGAAATTACGTCGAAAATTTTAGGTGGAAAAATTTGACCAAAATGTAAAGGGGTTAACCTTTGGTTTTTGACGATTTTTCGACCAATTTTCAACTTTCGAAATAAGAGCAGAATCTGAAAGTTTATTGCATAGAAAGTAGTTTTGCAGTGATTTCAGTGGTTTTTGAGCGAAATTACGTCGAAAATTTTAGGTGGAAAAATTTGACCAAAATGTAAAGGGGTTAACCTTTGGTTTTTGACGATTTTTCGACCAATTTTCAACTTTCGAAATAAGAGCAGAATCTGAAAGTTTATTGCATAGAAAGTAGTTTTGCAGTGATTTCAGTGGTTTTTGAGCGAAATTACGTCGAAAATTTTAGGTGGAAAAATTTGACCAAAATGTAAAGGGGTTAACCTTTGGTTTTTGACGATTTTTCGACCAATTTTCAACTTTCGAAATAAGAGCAGAATCTGAAAGTTTATTGCATAGAAAGTAGTTTTGCAGTGATTTCAGTGGTTTTTGAGCGAAATTACGTCGAAAATTTTAGGTGGAAAAATTTGACCAAAATGTAAAGGGGTTAACCTTTGGTTTTTGACGATTTTTCGACCAATTTTCAACTTTCGAAATAAGAGCAGAATCTGAAAGTTTATTGCATAGAAAGTAGTTTTGCAGTGATTTCAGTGGTTTTTGAGCGAAATTACGTCGAAAATTTTAGGTGGAAAAATTTGACCAAAATGTAAAGGGGTTAACCTTTGGTTTTTGACGATTTTTCGACCAATTTTCAACTTTCGAAATAAGAGCAGAATCTGAAAGTTTATTGCATAGAAAGTAGTTTTGCAGTGATTTCAGTGGTTTTTGAGCGAAATTACGTCGAAAATTTTAGGTGGAAAAATTTGACCAAAATGTAAAGGGGTTAACCTTTGGTTTTTGACGATTTTTCGACCAATTTTCAACTTTCGAAATAAGAGCAGAATCTGAAAGTTTATTGCATAGAAAGTAGTTTTGCAGTGATTTCAGTGGTTTTTGAGCGAAATTACGTCGAAAATTTTAGGTGGAAAAATTTGACCAAAATGTAAAGGGGTTAACCTTTGGTTTTTGACGATTTTTCGACCAATTTTCAACTTTCGAAATAAGAGCAGAATCTGAAAGTTTATTGCATAGAAAGTAGTTTTGCAGTGATTTCAGTGGTTTTTGAGCGAAATTACGTCGAAAATTTTAGGTGGAAAAATTTGACCAAAATGTAAAGGGGTTAACCTTTGGTTTTTGACGATTTTTCGACCAATTTTCAACTTTCGAAATAAGAGCAGAATCTGAAAGTTTATTGCATAGAAAGTAGTTTTGCAGTGATTTCAGTGGTTTTTGAGCGAAATTACGTCGAAAATTTTAGGTGGAAAAATTTGACCAAAATGTAAAGGGGTTAACCTTTGGTTTTTGACGATTTTTCGACCAATTTTCAACTTTCGAAATAAGAGCAGAATCTGAAAGTTTATTGCATAGAAAGTAGTTTTGCAGTGATTTCAGTGGTTTTTGAGCGAAATTACGTCGAAAATTTTAGGTGGAAAAATTTGACCAAAATGTAAAGGGGTTAACCTTTGGTTTTTGACGATTTTTCGACCAATTTTCAACTTTCGAAATAAGAGCAGAATCTGAAAGTTTATTGCATAGAAAGTAGTTTTGCAGTGATTTCAGTGGTTTTTGAGCGAAATTACGTCGAAAATTTTAGGTGGAAAAATTTGACCAAAATGTAAAGGGGTTAACCTTTGGTTTTTGACGATTTTTCGACCAATTTTCAACTTTCGAAATAAGAGCAGAATCTGAAAGTTTATTGCATAGAAAGTAGTTTTGCAGTGATTTCAGTGGTTTTTGAGCGAAATTACGTCGAAAATTTTAGGTGGAAAAATTTGACCAAAATGTAAAGGGGTTAACCTTTGGTTTTTGACGATTTTTCGACCAATTTTCAACTTTCGAAATAAGAGCAGAATCTGAAAGTTTATTGCATAGAAAGTAGTTTTGCAGTGATTTCAGTGGTTTTTGAGCGAAATTACGTCGAAAATTTTAGGTGGAAAAATTTGACCAAAATGTAAAGGGGTTAACCTTTGGTTTTTGACGATTTTTCGACCAATTTTCAACTTTCGAAATAAGAGCAGAATCTGAAAGTTTATTGCATAGAAAGTAGTTTTGCAGTGATTTCAGTGGTTTTTGAGCGAAATTACGTCGAAAATTTTAGGTGGAAAAATTTGACCAAAATGTAAAGGGGTTAACCTTTGGTTTTTGACGATTTTTCGACCAATTTTCAACTTTCGAAATAAGAGCAGAATCTGAAAGTTTATTGCATAGAAAGTAGTTTTGCAGTGATTTCAGTGGTTTTTGAGCGAAATTACGTCGAAAATTTTAGGTGGAAAAATTTGACCAAAATGTAAAGGGGTTAACCTTTGGTTTTTGACGATTTTTCGACCAATTTTCAACTTTCGAAATAAGAGCAGAATCTGAAAGTTTATTGCATAGAAAGTAGTTTTGCAGTGATTTCAGTGGTTTTTGAGCGAAATTACGTCGAAAATTTTAGGTGGAAAAATTTGACCAAAATGTAAAGGGGTTAACCTTTGGTTTTTGACGATTTTTCGACCAATTTTCAACTTTCGAAATAAGAGCAGAATCTGAAAGTTTATTGCATAGAAAGTAGTTTTGCAGTGATTTCAGTGGTTTTTGAGCGAAATTACGTCGAAAATTTTAGGTGGAAAAATTTGACCAAAATGTAAAGGGGTTAACCTTTGGTTTTTGACGATTTTTCGACCAATTTTCAACTTTCGAAATAAGAGCAGAATCTGAAAGTTTATTGCATAGAAAGTAGTTTTGCAGTGATTTCAGTGGTTTTTGAGCGAAATTACGTCGAAAATTTTAGGTGGAAAAATTTGACCAAAATGTAAAGGGGTTAACCTTTGGTTTTTGACGATTTTTCGACCAATTTTCAACTTTCGAAATAAGAGCAGAATCTGAAAGTTTATTGCATAGAAAGTAGTTTTGCAGTGATTTCAGTGGTTTTTGAGCGAAATTACGTCGAAAATTTTAGGTGGAAAAATTTGACCAAAATGTAAAGGGGTTAACCTTTGGTTTTTGACGATTTTTCGACCAATTTTCAACTTTCGAAATAAGAGCAGAATCTGAAAGTTTATTGCATAGAAAGTAGTTTTGCAGTGATTTCAGTGGTTTTTGAGCGAAATTACGTCGAAAATTTTAGGTGGAAAAATTTGACCAAAATGTAAAGGGGTTAACCTTTGGTTTTTGACGATTTTTCGACCAATTTTCAACTTTCGAAATAAGAGCAGAATCTGAAAGTTTATTGCATAGAAAGTAGTTTTGCAGTGATTTCAGTGGTTTTTGAGCGAAATTACGTCGAAAATTTTAGGTGGAAAAATTTGACCAAAATGTAAAGGGGTTAACCTTTGGTTTTTGACGATTTTTCGACCAATTTTCAACTTTCGAAATAAGAGCAGAATCTGAAAGTTTATTGCATAGAAAGTAGTTTTGCAGTGATTTCAGTGGTTTTTGAGCGAAATTACGTCGAAAATTTTAGGTGGAAAAATTTGACCAAAATGTAAAGGGGTTAACCTTTGGTTTTTGACGATTTTTCGACCAATTTTCAACTTTCGAAATAAGAGCAGAATCTGAAAGTTTATTGCATAGAAAGTAGTTTTGCAGTGATTTCAGTGGTTTTTGAGCGAAATTACGTCGAAAATTTTAGGTGGAAAAATTTGACCAAAATGTAAAGGGGTTAACCTTTGGTTTTTGACGATTTTTCGACCAATTTTCAACTTTCGAAATAAGAGCAGAATCTGAAAGTTTATTGCATAGAAAGTAGTTTTGCAGTGATTTCAGTGGTTTTTGAGCGAAATTACGTCGAAAATTTTAGGTGGAAAAATTTGACCAAAATGTAAAGGGGTTAACCTTTGGTTTTTGACGATTTTTCGACCAATTTTCAACTTTCGAAATAAGAGCAGAATCTGAAAGTTTATTGCATAGAAAGTAGTTTTGCAGTGATTTCAGTGGTTTTTGAGCGAAATTACGTCGAAAATTTTAGGTGGAAAAATTTGACCAAAATGTAAAGGGGTTAACCTTTGGTTTTTGACGATTTTTCGACCAATTTTCAACTTTCGAAATAAGAGCAGAATCTGAAAGTTTATTGCATAGAAAGTAGTTTTGCAGTGATTTCAGTGGTTTTTGAGCGAAATTACGTCGAAAATTTTAGGTGGAAAAATTTGACCAAAATGTAAAGGGGTTAACCTTTGGTTTTTGACGATTTTTCGACCAATTTTCAACTTTCGAAATAAGAGCAGAATCTGAAAGTTTATTGCATAGAAAGTAGTTTTGCAGTGATTTCAGTGGTTTTTGAGCGAAATTACGTCGAAAATTTTAGGTGGAAAAATTTGACCAAAATGTAAAGGGGTTAACCTTTGGTTTTTGACGATTTTTCGACCAATTTTCAACTTTCGAAATAAGAGCAGAATCTGAAAGTTTATTGCATAGAAAGTAGTTTTGCAGTGATTTCAGTGGTTTTTGAGCGAAATTACGTCGAAAATTTTAGGTGGAAAAATTTGACCAAAATGTAAAGGGGTTAACCTTTGGTTTTTGACGATTTTTCGACCAATTTTCAACTTTCGAAATAAGAGCAGAATCTGAAAGTTTATTGCATAGAAAGTAGTTTTGCAGTGATTTCAGTGGTTTTTGAGCGAAATTACGTCGAAAATTTTAGGTGGAAAAATTTGACCAAAATGTAAAGGGGTTAACCTTTGGTTTTTGACGATTTTTCGACCAATTTTCAACTTTCGAAATAAGAGCAGAATCTGAAAGTTTATTGCATAGAAAGTAGTTTTGCAGTGATTTCAGTGGTTTTTGAGCGAAATTACGTCGAAAATTTTAGGTGGAAAAATTTGACCAAAATGTAAAGGGGTTAACCTTTGGTTTTTGACGATTTTTCGACCAATTTTCAACTTTCGAAATAAGAGCAGAATCTGAAAGTTTATTGCATAGAAAGTAGTTTTGCAGTGATTTCAGTGGTTTTTGAGCGAAATTACGTCGAAAATTTTAGGTGGAAAAATTTGACCAAAATGTAAAGGGGTTAACCTTTGGTTTTTGACGATTTTTCGACCAATTTTCAACTTTCGAAATAAGAGCAGAATCTGAAAGTTTATTGCATAGAAAGTAGTTTTGCAGTGATTTCAGTGGTTTTTGAGCGAAATTACGTCGAAAATTTTAGGTGGAAAAATTTGACCAAAATGTAAAGGGGTTAACCTTTGGTTTTTGACGATTTTTCGACCAATTTTCAACTTTCGAAATAAGAGCAGAATCTGAAAGTTTATTGCATAGAAAGTAGTTTTGCAGTGATTTCAGTGGTTTTTGAGCGAAATTACGTCGAAAATTTTAGGTGGAAAAATTTGACCAAAATGTAAAGGGGTTAACCTTTGGTTTTTGACGATTTTTCGACCAATTTTCAACTTTCGAAATAAGAGCAGAATCTGAAAGTTTATTGCATAGAAAGTAGTTTTGCAGTGATTTCAGTGGTTTTTGAGCGAAATTACGTCGAAAATTTTAGGTGGAAAAATTTGACCAAAATGTAAAGGGGTTAACCTTTGGTTTTTGACGATTTTTCGACCAATTTTCAACTTTCGAAATAAGAGCAGAATCTGAAAGTTTATTGCATAGAAAGTAGTTTTGCAGTGATTTCAGTGGTTTTTGAGCGAAATTACGTCGAAAATTTTAGGTGGAAAAATTTGACCAAAATGTAAAGGGGTTAACCTTTGGTTTTTGACGATTTTTCGACCAATTTTCAACTTTCGAAATAAGAGCAGAATCTGAAAGTTTATTGCATAGAAAGTAGTTTTGCAGTGATTTCAGTGGTTTTTGAGCGAAATTACGTCGAAAATTTTAGGTGGAAAAATTTGACCAAAATGTAAAGGGGTTAACCTTTGGTTTTTGACGATTTTTCGACCAATTTTCAACTTTCGAAATAAGAGCAGAATCTGAAAGTTTATTGCATAGAAAGTAGTTTTGCAGTGATTTCAGTGGTTTTTGAGCGAAATTACGTCGAAAATTTTAGGTGGAAAAATTTGACCAAAATGTAAAGGGGTTAACCTTTGGTTTTTGACGATTTTTCGACCAATTTTCAACTTTCGAAATAAGAGCAGAATCTGAAAGTTTATTGCATAGAAAGTAGTTTTGCAGTGATTTCAGTGGTTTTTGAGCGAAATTACGTCGAAAATTTTAGGTGGAAAAATTTGACCAAAATGTAAAGGGGTTAACCTTTGGTTTTTGACGATTTTTCGACCAATTTTCAACTTTCGAAATAAGAGCAGAATCTGAAAGTTTATTGCATAGAAAGTAGTTTTGCAGTGATTTCAGTGGTTTTTGAGCGAAATTACGTCGAAAATTTTAGGTGGAAAAATTTGACCAAAATGTAAAGGGGTTAACCTTTGGTTTTTGACGATTTTTCGACCAATTTTCAACTTTCGAAATAAGAGCAGAATCTGAAAGTTTATTGCATAGAAAGTAGTTTTGCAGTGATTTCAGTGGTTTTTGAGCGAAATTACGTCGAAAATTTTAGGTGGAAAAATTTGACCAAAATGTAAAGGGGTTAACCTTTGGTTTTTGACGATTTTTCGACCAATTTTCAACTTTCGAAATAAGAGCAGAATCTGAAAGTTTATTGCATAGAAAGTAGTTTTGCAGTGATTTCAGTGGTTTTTGAGCGAAATTACGTCGAAAATTTTAGGTGGAAAAATTTGACCAAAATGTAAAGGGGTTAACCTTTGGTTTTTGACGATTTTTCGACCAATTTTCAACTTTCGAAATAAGAGCAGAATCTGAAAGTTTATTGCATAGAAAGTAGTTTTGCAGTGATTTCAGTGGTTTTTGAGCGAAATTACGTCGAAAATTTTAGGTGGAAAAATTTGACCAAAATGTAAAGGGGTTAACCTTTGGTTTTTGACGATTTTTCGACCAATTTTCAACTTTCGAAATAAGAGCAGAATCTGAAAGTTTATTGCATAGAAAGTAGTTTTGCAGTGATTTCAGTGGTTTTTGAGCGAAATTACGTCGAAAATTTTAGGTGGAAAAATTTGACCAAAATGTAAAGGGGTTAACCTTTGGTTTTTGACGATTTTTCGACCAATTTTCAACTTTCGAAATAAGAGCAGAATCTGAAAGTTTATTGCATAGAAAGTAGTTTTGCAGTGATTTCAGTGGTTTTTGAGCGAAATTACGTCGAAAATTTTAGGTGGAAAAATTTGACCAAAATGTAAAGGGGTTAACCTTTGGTTTTTGACGATTTTTCGACCAATTTTCAACTTTCGAAATAAGAGCAGAATCTGAAAGTTTATTGCATAGAAAGTAGTTTTGCAGTGATTTCAGTGGTTTTTGAGCGAAATTACGTCGAAAATTTTAGGTGGAAAAATTTGACCAAAATGTAAAGGGGTTAACCTTTGGTTTTTGACGATTTTTCGACCAATTTTCAACTTTCGAAATAAGAGCAGAATCTGAAAGTTTATTGCATAGAAAGTAGTTTTGCAGTGATTTCAGTGGTTTTTGAGCGAAATTACGTCGAAAATTTTAGGTGGAAAAATTTGACCAAAATGTAAAGGGGTTAACCTTTGGTTTTTGACGATTTTTCGACCAATTTTCAACTTTCGAAATAAGAGCAGAATCTGAAAGTTTATTGCATAGAAAGTAGTTTTGCAGTGATTTCAGTGGTTTTTGAGCGAAATTACGTCGAAAATTTTAGGTGGAAAAATTTGACCAAAATGTAAAGGGGTTAACCTTTGGTTTTTGACGATTTTTCGACCAATTTTCAACTTTCGAAATAAGAGCAGAATCTGAAAGTTTATTGCATAGAAAGTAGTTTTGCAGTGATTTCAGTGGTTTTTGAGCGAAATTACGTCGAAAATTTTAGGTGGAAAAATTTGACCAAAATGTAAAGGGGTTAACCTTTGGTTTTTGACGATTTTTCGACCAATTTTCAACTTTCGAAATAAGAGCAGAATCTGAAAGTTTATTGCATAGAAAGTAGTTTTGCAGTGATTTCAGTGGTTTTTGAGCGAAATTACGTCGAAAATTTTAGGTGGAAAAATTTGACCAAAATGTAAAGGGGTTAACCTTTGGTTTTTGACGATTTTTCGACCAATTTTCAACTTTCGAAATAAGAGCAGAATCTGAAAGTTTATTGCATAGAAAGTAGTTTTGCAGTGATTTCAGTGGTTTTTGAGCGAAATTACGTCGAAAATTTTAGGTGGAAAAATTTGACCAAAATGTAAAGGGGTTAACCTTTGGTTTTTGACGATTTTTCGACCAATTTTCAACTTTCGAAATAAGAGCAGAATCTGAAAGTTTATTGCATAGAAAGTAGTTTTGCAGTGATTTCAGTGGTTTTTGAGCGAAATTACGTCGAAAATTTTAGGTGGAAAAATTTGACCAAAATGTAAAGGGGTTAACCTTTGGTTTTTGACGATTTTTCGACCAATTTTCAACTTTCGAAATAAGAGCAGAATCTGAAAGTTTATTGCATAGAAAGTAGTTTTGCAGTGATTTCAGTGGTTTTTGAGCGAAATTACGTCGAAAATTTTAGGTGGAAAAATTTGACCAAAATGTAAAGGGGTTAACCTTTGGTTTTTGACGATTTTTCGACCAATTTTCAACTTTCGAAATAAGAGCAGAATCTGAAAGTTTATTGCATAGAAAGTAGTTTTGCAGTGATTTCAGTGGTTTTTGAGCGAAATTACGTCGAAAATTTTAGGTGGAAAAATTTGACCAAAATGTAAAGGGGTTAACCTTTGGTTTTTGACGATTTTTCGACCAATTTTCAACTTTCGAAATAAGAGCAGAATCTGAAAGTTTATTGCATAGAAAGTAGTTTTGCAGTGATTTCAGTGGTTTTTGAGCGAAATTACGTCGAAAATTTTAGGTGGAAAAATTTGACCAAAATGTAAAGGGGTTAACCTTTGGTTTTTGACGATTTTTCGACCAATTTTCAACTTTCGAAATAAGAGCAGAATCTGAAAGTTTATTGCATAGAAAGTAGTTTTGCAGTGATTTCAGTGGTTTTTGAGCGAAATTACGTCGAAAATTTTAGGTGGAAAAATTTGACCAAAATGTAAAGGGGTTAACCTTTGGTTTTTGACGATTTTTCGACCAATTTTCAACTTTCGAAATAAGAGCAGAATCTGAAAGTTTATTGCATAGAAAGTAGTTTTGCAGTGATTTCAGTGGTTTTTGAGCGAAATTACGTCGAAAATTTTAGGTGGAAAAATTTGACCAAAATGTAAAGGGGTTAACCTTTGGTTTTTGACGATTTTTCGACCAATTTTCAACTTTCGAAATAAGAGCAGAATCTGAAAGTTTATTGCATAGAAAGTAGTTTTGCAGTGATTTCAGTGGTTTTTGAGCGAAATTACGTCGAAAATTTTAGGTGGAAAAATTTGACCAAAATGTAAAGGGGTTAACCTTTGGTTTTTGACGATTTTTCGACCAATTTTCAACTTTCGAAATAAGAGCAGAATCTGAAAGTTTATTGCATAGAAAGTAGTTTTGCAGTGATTTCAGTGGTTTTTGAGCGAAATTACGTCGAAAATTTTAGGTGGAAAAATTTGACCAAAATGTAAAGGGGTTAACCTTTGGTTTTTGACGATTTTTCGACCAATTTTCAACTTTCGAAATAAGAGCAGAATCTGAAAGTTTATTGCATAGAAAGTAGTTTTGCAGTGATTTCAGTGGTTTTTGAGCGAAATTACGTCGAAAATTTTAGGTGGAAAAATTTGACCAAAATGTAAAGGGGTTAACCTTTGGTTTTTGACGATTTTTCGACCAATTTTCAACTTTCGAAATAAGAGCAGAATCTGAAAGTTTATTGCATAGAAAGTAGTTTTGCAGTGATTTCAGTGGTTTTTGAGCGAAATTACGTCGAAAATTTTAGGTGGAAAAATTTGACCAAAATGTAAAGGGGTTAACCTTTGGTTTTTGACGATTTTTCGACCAATTTTCAACTTTCGAAATAAGAGCAGAATCTGAAAGTTTATTGCATAGAAAGTAGTTTTGCAGTGATTTCAGTGGTTTTTGAGCGAAATTACGTCGAAAATTTTAGGTGGAAAAATTTGACCAAAATGTAAAGGGGTTAACCTTTGGTTTTTGACGATTTTTCGACCAATTTTCAACTTTCGAAATAAGAGCAGAATCTGAAAGTTTATTGCATAGAAAGTAGTTTTGCAGTGATTTCAGTGGTTTTTGAGCGAAATTACGTCGAAAATTTTAGGTGGAAAAATTTGACCAAAATGTAAAGGGGTTAACCTTTGGTTTTTGACGATTTTTCGACCAATTTTCAACTTTCGAAATAAGAGCAGAATCTGAAAGTTTATTGCATAGAAAGTAGTTTTGCAGTGATTTCAGTGGTTTTTGAGCGAAATTACGTCGAAAATTTTAGGTGGAAAAATTTGACCAAAATGTAAAGGGGTTAACCTTTGGTTTTTGACGATTTTTCGACCAATTTTCAACTTTCGAAATAAGAGCAGAATCTGAAAGTTTATTGCATAGAAAGTAGTTTTGCAGTGATTTCAGTGGTTTTTGAGCGAAATTACGTCGAAAATTTTAGGTGGAAAAATTTGACCAAAATGTAAAGGGGTTAACCTTTGGTTTTTGACGATTTTTCGACCAATTTTCAACTTTCGAAATAAGAGCAGAATCTGAAAGTTTATTGCATAGAAAGTAGTTTTGCAGTGATTTCAGTGGTTTTTGAGCGAAATTACGTCGAAAATTTTAGGTGGAAAAATTTGACCAAAATGTAAAGGGGTTAACCTTTGGTTTTTGACGATTTTTCGACCAATTTTCAACTTTCGAAATAAGAGCAGAATCTGAAAGTTTATTGCATAGAAAGTAGTTTTGCAGTGATTTCAGTGGTTTTTGAGCGAAATTACGTCGAAAATTTTAGGTGGAAAAATTTGACCAAAATGTAAAGGGGTTAACCTTTGGTTTTTGACGATTTTTCGACCAATTTTCAACTTTCGAAATAAGAGCAGAATCTGAAAGTTTATTGCATAGAAAGTAGTTTTGCAGTGATTTCAGTGGTTTTTGAGCGAAATTACGTCGAAAATTTTAGGTGGAAAAATTTGACCAAAATGTAAAGGGGTTAACCTTTGGTTTTTGACGATTTTTCGACCAATTTTCAACTTTCGAAATAAGAGCAGAATCTGAAAGTTTATTGCATAGAAAGTAGTTTTGCAGTGATTTCAGTGGTTTTTGAGCGAAATTACGTCGAAAATTTTAGGTGGAAAAATTTGACCAAAATGTAAAGGGGTTAACCTTTGGTTTTTGACGATTTTTCGACCAATTTTCAACTTTCGAAATAAGAGCAGAATCTGAAAGTTTATTGCATAGAAAGTAGTTTTGCAGTGATTTCAGTGGTTTTTGAGCGAAATTACGTCGAAAATTTTAGGTGGAAAAATTTGACCAAAATGTAAAGGGGTTAACCTTTGGTTTTTGACGATTTTTCGACCAATTTTCAACTTTCGAAATAAGAGCAGAATCTGAAAGTTTATTGCATAGAAAGTAGTTTTGCAGTGATTTCAGTGGTTTTTGAGCGAAATTACGTCGAAAATTTTAGGTGGAAAAATTTGACCAAAATGTAAAGGGGTTAACCTTTGGTTTTTGACGATTTTTCGACCAATTTTCAACTTTCGAAATAAGAGCAGAATCTGAAAGTTTATTGCATAGAAAGTAGTTTTGCAGTGATTTCAGTGGTTTTTGAGCGAAATTACGTCGAAAATTTTAGGTGGAAAAATTTGACCAAAATGTAAAGGGGTTAACCTTTGGTTTTTGACGATTTTTCGACCAATTTTCAACTTTCGAAATAAGAGCAGAATCTGAAAGTTTATTGCATAGAAAGTAGTTTTGCAGTGATTTCAGTGGTTTTTGAGCGAAATTACGTCGAAAATTTTAGGTGGAAAAATTTGACCAAAATGTAAAGGGGTTAACCTTTGGTTTTTGACGATTTTTCGACCAATTTTCAACTTTCGAAATAAGAGCAGAATCTGAAAGTTTATTGCATAGAAAGTAGTTTTGCAGTGATTTCAGTGGTTTTTGAGCGAAATTACGTCGAAAATTTTAGGTGGAAAAATTTGACCAAAATGTAAAGGGGTTAACCTTTGGTTTTTGACGATTTTTCGACCAATTTTCAACTTTCGAAATAAGAGCAGAATCTGAAAGTTTATTGCATAGAAAGTAGTTTTGCAGTGATTTCAGTGGTTTTTGAGCGAAATTACGTCGAAAATTTTAGGTGGAAAAATTTGACCAAAATGTAAAGGGGTTAACCTTTGGTTTTTGACGATTTTTCGACCAATTTTCAACTTTCGAAATAAGAGCAGAATCTGAAAGTTTATTGCATAGAAAGTAGTTTTGCAGTGATTTCAGTGGTTTTTGAGCGAAATTACGTCGAAAATTTTAGGTGGAAAAATTTGACCAAAATGTAAAGGGGTTAACCTTTGGTTTTTGACGATTTTTCGACCAATTTTCAACTTTCGAAATAAGAGCAGAATCTGAAAGTTTATTGCATAGAAAGTAGTTTTGCAGTGATTTCAGTGGTTTTTGAGCGAAATTACGTCGAAAATTTTAGGTGGAAAAATTTGACCAAAATGTAAAGGGGTTAACCTTTGGTTTTTGACGATTTTTCGACCAATTTTCAACTTTCGAAATAAGAGCAGAATCTGAAAGTTTATTGCATAGAAAGTAGTTTTGCAGTGATTTCAGTGGTTTTTGAGCGAAATTACGTCGAAAATTTTAGGTGGAAAAATTTGACCAAAATGTAAAGGGGTTAACCTTTGGTTTTTGACGATTTTTCGACCAATTTTCAACTTTCGAAATAAGAGCAGAATCTGAAAGTTTATTGCATAGAAAGTAGTTTTGCAGTGATTTCAGTGGTTTTTGAGCGAAATTACGTCGAAAATTTTAGGTGGAAAAATTTGACCAAAATGTAAAGGGGTTAACCTTTGGTTTTTGACGATTTTTCGACCAATTTTCAACTTTCGAAATAAGAGCAGAATCTGAAAGTTTATTGCATAGAAAGTAGTTTTGCAGTGATTTCAGTGGTTTTTGAGCGAAATTACGTCGAAAATTTTAGGTGGAAAAATTTGACCAAAATGTAAAGGGGTTAACCTTTGGTTTTTGACGATTTTTCGACCAATTTTCAACTTTCGAAATAAGAGCAGAATCTGAAAGTTTATTGCATAGAAAGTAGTTTTGCAGTGATTTCAGTGGTTTTTGAGCGAAATTACGTCGAAAATTTTAGGTGGAAAAATTTGACCAAAATGTAAAGGGGTTAACCTTTGGTTTTTGACGATTTTTCGACCAATTTTCAACTTTCGAAATAAGAGCAGAATCTGAAAGTTTATTGCATAGAAAGTAGTTTTGCAGTGATTTCAGTGGTTTTTGAGCGAAATTACGTCGAAAATTTTAGGTGGAAAAATTTGACCAAAATGTAAAGGGGTTAACCTTTGGTTTTTGACGATTTTTCGACCAATTTTCAACTTTCGAAATAAGAGCAGAATCTGAAAGTTTATTGCATAGAAAGTAGTTTTGCAGTGATTTCAGTGGTTTTTGAGCGAAATTACGTCGAAAATTTTAGGTGGAAAAATTTGACCAAAATGTAAAGGGGTTAACCTTTGGTTTTTGACGATTTTTCGACCAATTTTCAACTTTCGAAATAAGAGCAGAATCTGAAAGTTTATTGCATAGAAAGTAGTTTTGCAGTGATTTCAGTGGTTTTTGAGCGAAATTACGTCGAAAATTTTAGGTGGAAAAATTTGACCAAAATGTAAAGGGGTTAACCTTTGGTTTTTGACGATTTTTCGACCAATTTTCAACTTTCGAAATAAGAGCAGAATCTGAAAGTTTATTGCATAGAAAGTAGTTTTGCAGTGATTTCAGTGGTTTTTGAGCGAAATTACGTCGAAAATTTTAGGTGGAAAAATTTGACCAAAATGTAAAGGGGTTAACCTTTGGTTTTTGACGATTTTTCGACCAATTTTCAACTTTCGAAATAAGAGCAGAATCTGAAAGTTTATTGCATAGAAAGTAGTTTTGCAGTGATTTCAGTGGTTTTTGAGCGAAATTACGTCGAAAATTTTAGGTGGAAAAATTTGACCAAAATGTAAAGGGGTTAACCTTTGGTTTTTGACGATTTTTCGACCAATTTTCAACTTTCGAAATAAGAGCAGAATCTGAAAGTTTATTGCATAGAAAGTAGTTTTGCAGTGATTTCAGTGGTTTTTGAGCGAAATTACGTCGAAAATTTTAGGTGGAAAAATTTGACCAAAATGTAAAGGGGTTAACCTTTGGTTTTTGACGATTTTTCGACCAATTTTCAACTTTCGAAATAAGAGCAGAATCTGAAAGTTTATTGCATAGAAAGTAGTTTTGCAGTGATTTCAGTGGTTTTTGAGCGAAATTACGTCGAAAATTTTAGGTGGAAAAATTTGACCAAAATGTAAAGGGGTTAACCTTTGGTTTTTGACGATTTTTCGACCAATTTTCAACTTTCGAAATAAGAGCAGAATCTGAAAGTTTATTGCATAGAAAGTAGTTTTGCAGTGATTTCAGTGGTTTTTGAGCGAAATTACGTCGAAAATTTTAGGTGGAAAAATTTGACCAAAATGTAAAGGGGTTAACCTTTGGTTTTTGACGATTTTTCGACCAATTTTCAACTTTCGAAATAAGAGCAGAATCTGAAAGTTTATTGCATAGAAAGTAGTTTTGCAGTGATTTCAGTGGTTTTTGAGCGAAATTACGTCGAAAATTTTAGGTGGAAAAATTTGACCAAAATGTAAAGGGGTTAACCTTTGGTTTTTGACGATTTTTCGACCAATTTTCAACTTTCGAAATAAGAGCAGAATCTGAAAGTTTATTGCATAGAAAGTAGTTTTGCAGTGATTTCAGTGGTTTTTGAGCGAAATTACGTCGAAAATTTTAGGTGGAAAAATTTGACCAAAATGTAAAGGGGTTAACCTTTGGTTTTTGACGATTTTTCGACCAATTTTCAACTTTCGAAATAAGAGCAGAATCTGAAAGTTTATTGCATAGAAAGTAGTTTTGCAGTGATTTCAGTGGTTTTTGAGCGAAATTACGTCGAAAATTTTAGGTGGAAAAATTTGACCAAAATGTAAAGGGGTTAACCTTTGGTTTTTGACGATTTTTCGACCAATTTTCAACTTTCGAAATAAGAGCAGAATCTGAAAGCTTATTCCATAGAAAGTAGTTTTGCAGTGATTTCAGTGGTTTTTGAGCGAAATTACGTCGAAAATTTTAGGTGGAAAAATTTGACCAAAATGTAAAGGGGTTAACCTTTGGTTTTTGACGATTTTTCGACCAATTTTCAACTTTCGAAATAAGAGCAGAATCTGAAAGTTTATTGCATAGAAAGTAGTTTTGCAGTGATTTCAGTGGTTTTTGAGCGAAATTACGTCGAAAATTTTAGGTGGAAAAATTTGACCAAAATGTAAAGGGGTTAACCTTTGGTTTTTGACGATTTTTCGACCAATTTTCAACTTTCGAAATAAGAGCAGAATCTGAAAGTTTATTGCATAGAAAGTAGTTTTGCAGTGATTTCAGTGGTTTTTGAGCGAAATTACGTCGAAAATTTTAGGTGGAAAAATTTGACCAAAATGTAAAGGGGTTAACCTTTGGTTTTTGACGATTTTTCGACCAATTTTCAACTTTCGAAATAAGAGCAGAATCTGAAAGTTTATTGCATAGAAAGTAGTTTTGCAGTGATTTCAGTGGTTTTTGAGCGAAATTACGTCGAAAATTTTAGGTGGAAAAATTTGACCAAAATGTAAAGGGGTTAACCTTTGGTTTTTGACGATTTTTCGACCAATTTTCAACTTTCGAAATAAGAGCAGAATCTGAAAGTTTATTGCATAGAAAGTAGTTTTGCAGTGATTTCAGTGGTTTTTGAGCGAAATTACGTCGAAAATTTTAGGTGGAAAAATTTGACCAAAATGTAAAGGGGTTAACCTTTGGTTTTTGACGATTTTTCGACCAATTTTCAACTTTCGAAATAAGAGCAGAATCTGAAAGTTTATTGCATAGAAAGTAGTTTTGCAGTGATTTCAGTGGTTTTTGAGCGAAATTACGTCGAAAATTTTAGGTGGAAAAATTTGACCAAAATGTAAAGGGGTTAACCTTTGGTTTTTGACGATTTTTCGACCAATTTTCAACTTTCGAAATAAGAGCAGAATCTGAAAGTTTATTGCATAGAAAGTAGTTTTGCAGTGATTTCAGTGGTTTTTGAGCGAAATTACGTCGAAAATTTTAGGTGGAAAAATTTGACCAAAATGTAAAGGGTTTAACCTTTGGTTTTTGACGATTTTTCGACCAATTTTCAACTTTCGAAATAAGAGCAGAATCTGAAAGTTTATTGCATAGAAAGTAGTTTTGCAGTGATTTCAGTGGTTTTTGAGCGAAATTACGTCGAAAATTTTAGGTGGAAAAATTTGACCAAAATGTAAAGGGGTTAACCTTTGGTTTTTGACGATTTTTCGACCAATTTTCAACTTTCGAAATAAGAGCAGAATCTGAAAGCTTATTGCATAGAAAGTAGTTTTGCAGTGATTTCAGTGGTTTTTGAGCGAAATTACGTCGAAAATTTTAGGTGAAAAAATTTGACCAAAATGTAAAGGGGTTAACCTTTGGTTTTTGACGATTTTTCGACCAATTTTCAACTTTCGAAATAAAAGCAGAATCTGAAAGTTTATTGCATAGAAAGTAGTTTTGCAGTGATTTCAGTGGTTTTTGAGCGAAATTACGTCGAAAATTTTAGGTGGAAAAATTTGACCAAAATGTAAAGGGGTTAACCTTTGGTTTTTGACGATTTTTCGACCAATTTTCAACTTTCGAAATAAGAGCAGAATCTGAAAGTTTATTGCATAGAAAGTAGTTTTGCAGTGATTTCAGTGGTTTTTGAGCGAAATTACGTCGAAAATTTTAGGTGGAAAAATTTGACCAAAATGTAAAGGGGTTAACCTTTGGTTTTTGACGATTTTTCGACCAATTTTCAACTTTCGAAATAAGAGCAGAATCTGAAAGTTTATTGCATAGAAAGTAGTTTTGCAGTGATTTCAGTGGTTTTTGAGCGAAATTACGTCGAAAATTTTAGGTGGAAAAATTTGACCAAAATGTAAAGGGGTTAACCTTTGGTTTTTGACGATTTTTCGACCAATTTTCAACTTTCGAAATAAGAGCAGAATCTGAAAGTTTATTGCATAGAAAGTAGTTTTGCAGTGATTTCAGTGGTTTTTGAGCGAAATTACGTCGAAAATTTTAGGTGGAAAAATTTGACCAAAACGTAAAGGGGTTAACCTTTGGTTTTTGACGATTTTTCGACCAATTTTCAACTTTCGAAATAAGAGCAGAATGTGAAAGTTTATTGCATAGAAAGTAGTTTTGCAGTGATTTCAGTGGTTTTTGAGCGAAATTACGTCGAAAATTTTAGGTGGAAAAATTTGACCAAAATGTAAAGGGGTTAACCTTTGGTTTTTGACGATTTTTCGACCAATTTTCAACTTTCGAAATAAGAGCAGAATCTGAAAGTTTATTGCATAGAAAGTAGTTTTGCAGTGATTTCAGTGGTTTTTGAGCGAAATTACGTCGAAAATTTTAGGTGGAAAAATTTGACCAAAATGTAAAGGGGTTAACCTTTGGTTTTTGACGATTTTTCGACCAATTTTCAACTTTCGAAATAAGAGCAGAATCTGAAAGTTTATTGCATAGAAAGTAGTTTTGCAGTGATTTCAGTGGTTTTTGAGCGAAATTACGTCGAAAATTTTAGGTGGAAAAATTTGACCAAAATGTAAAGGGGTTAACCTTTGGTTTTTGACGATTTTTCGACCAATTTTCAACTTTCGAAATAAGAGCAGAATCTTAAAGTTTATTGCATAGAAAGTAGTTTTGCAGTGATTTCAGTGGTTTTTGAGCGAAATTACGTCGAAAATTTTAGGTGGAAAAATTTGACCAAAACGTAAAGGGGTTAACCTTTGGTTTTTGACGATTTTTCGACCAATTTTCAACTTTCGAAATAAGAGCAGAATCTGAAAGTTTATTGCATAGAAAGTAGTTTTGCAGTGATTTCAGTGGTTTTTGAGCGAAATTACGTCGAAAATTTTAGGTGGAAAAATTTGACCAAAATGTAAAGGGGTTAACCTTTGGTTTTTGACGATTTTTCGACCAATTTTCAACTTTCGAAATAAGAGCAGAATCTGAAAGTTTATTGCATAGAAAGTAGTTTTGCAGTGATTTCAGTGGTTTTTGAGCGAAATTACGTCGAAAATTTTAGGTGGAAAAATTTGACCAAAATGTAAAGGGGTTAACCTTTGGTTTTTGACGATTTTTCGACCAATTTTCAACTTTCGAAATAAGAGCAGAATCTGAAAGCTTATTGCATAGAAAGTAGTTTTGCAGTGATTTCAGTGGTTTTTGAGCGAAATTACGTCGAAAATTTTAGGTGAAAAAATTTGACGAAAAGTAAAATGGTTAACCTTTGGTTTTTGACGATTTTTCGACCAATTTTCAACTTTCGAAATAAAAGCAGAATCTGAAAGTTTATTGCATAGAAAGTAGTTTTGCAGTGATTTCAGTGGTTTTTGAGCGAAATTACGTCGAAAATTTTAGGTGGAAAAATTTGACCAAAACGTAAAGGGGTTAACCTTTGGTTTTTGACGATTTTTCGACCAATTTTCAACTTTCGAAATAAGAGCAGAATCTGAAAGCTTATTGCATAGAAAGTAGTTTTGCAGTGATTTCAGTGGTTTTTGAGCGAAATTACGTCGAAAATTTTAGGTGGAAAAATTTGACCAAAATGTAAAGGGTTTAACCTTTGGTTTTTGACGATTTTTCGACCAATTTTCAACTTTCGAAATAAGAGCAGAATCTGAAAGTTTATTGCATAGAAAGTAGTTTTGCAGTGATTTCAGTGGTTTTTGAGCGAAATTACGTCGAAAATTTTAGGTGGAAAAATTTGACCAAAATGTAAAGGGGTTAACCTTTGGTTTTTGACGATTTTTCGACCAATTTTCAACTTTCGAAATAAGAGCAGAATCTGAAAGCTTATTGCATAGAAAGTAGTTTTGCAGTGATTTCAGTGGTTTTTGAGCGAAATTACGTCGAAAATTTTAGGTGGAAAAATTTGACCAAAACGTAAAGGGGTTAACCTTTGGTTTTTGACGATTTTTCGACCAATTTTCAACTTTCGAAATAAGAGCAGAATCTGAAAGCTTATTGCATAGAAAGTAGTTTTGCAGTGATTTCAGTGGTTTTTGAGCGAAATTACGTCGAAAATTTTAGGTGGAAAAATTTGACCAAAATGTAAAGGGTTTAACGTTTAACGTTTAATTAAAGCTTGACTTGCATGACCTAAATACAGGTATTGCTAAGCTACGTATACATTAATATTAACTAGTAGAAAGAAGTGAAAATTTACTATTATCTAAATTACACAGGTAATGTATCTATTAAAATAGTTATAAAAATGATATAGATGTTGGTATGAGTATTTTGATGTTTTAGGCCTATTTACTAACCCTATTAATCTTCCCTGGATTTGAGACTATCGTTTCTTTCAGTAAAGCAAAGAAAGATATGTTTAGAAAGCAGGTTAACCAGAACTGGATCGTCTGAAGATATCACATGTTCAAGCAGTCTCTGCTTGCTTTCTGTTGTAGCATTGAGATAAAAGATATTTTTAAGAATATTATTAGAATTTTTTCTCAAATCTTCGTATTTTGGGCAGGTTAAAGCGAAATGGTATTCGTTTTCCACTACATCAGAGTTACAAAGTTTGCAGATACGTTGTTCACGGGGAACATTTTCGTATCTTCCTCGTTCAATTTCTAATTTATGGTTGCTTACTCTGTATTGAGAGAATGTCCTCCTTATTGTTGGATTTTTAATTATGGATAAGTATTCTGCCATTTTGTATTCGTTTTTAAATGTACAAAAGAAGGACAGTTTGGAGGTGTTATTCATTTTATGTCTCCAGAATTCAACATATTTTTCTTTCATCCTATTTACTATAGTTTTCGTATTATAGTTGATTAGATCACTTTCGAAATTTCTTGAATTATCATAGAATGGTTTTAGCATGGTTATGGCGTTGGTGTAGAAGGATTCTTTGTCCTTATTATATAGTTGTTTTGACATTAGGAAGGATTGTTTTACGATTGAGTTGTCGTCTAGTTTAAGGATATGTTTGAAGTAGTCTATAATATTCTTTTTAATTGCAATCAGAAGAGGGTATTTCCCAAGTTCGCTTCTGCAAGCTATATTGTTTGCTTTTCTGTTTACACCCAAATATAACTTGCAGAATTTTAAATGAACTTTTTCTGCTTCTGCATTGTCCCATTTGTTAAAGTCGTTTTTTTCGTATACTCCCCAGACTTCTGAGTTGTAAAGTAGAATGGGGGAAATGATCGAGTCAAAAATTTTTGTAGCTGTTTTAGGTGAAAGCTTTTGGAAGTCTAAATGTTTACGGATTTTAAAGAGAGCATGCAGAGCTTTTTCGCTTAATTGTCTTTGAGCAAGTTTAAATTTGCCATTTGGTACAAGTTTGAGGCCAAGATAGATATATTCTTTGACTATATCTATCTTTTTATTTCCAATATGGAAATGAAGATTTGGGGATTTTGAATTGTGTTTTTGTAATACCATCACTTTCGTTTTTTTGATGTTGACTTCCATTAGCCATTTACTACACCAATTGTGCAGTTGGTTTAGACAATTTTGTAAACCTGATTTCGATCTTGAGAGTATAATTAGATCATCCGCATACAGGAGGCTGTTTATAGTAGTTCCGTTTGGTAATGTAAATGGGTCTGATTGCGTTTGTTCGAAAAGTCTTGGGAGTTCGTTTATATACAAATTAAATAACAGAGGGCTTAAAATACATCCTTGACGGACCCCCTTTTTGTATGAGAAAAAAGGTGTCCTGTCTTCTGACATTTTTATTGCACATTTTGTGTTGGAGTAGAGGTCTTGGATTAAATCGTAGAAATGTCCTCCTATGTTGTTTTTTAACAATTTGTAGAGCAAACCTTGATGCCAGACAGAATCAAAGGCTTTTCTAAAATCGACAAAGCATGTGTAGATTTTTTCATTCTCACTATGTTTAACGTAATTATCATGTAAAGTTTTCAGAGTGAGAACATGGTCTGCCGTTCTATTTCCTGGCATAAATCCAATTTGAGTAGGATGGATTAATTTCTTTTCGTTGGCAAAGTTTATTAATCTATTATTTAAAATTGAGCAAAATAGCTTGCCCATACAACTAGAAACATAAATACCTCGATAATTATCGGGATCGAGTAAGTTTCCCGATTTGTGGATCGGAATTATTAGGCCCTCAGTCCACATTTCTGGAAGTTTCCCCGAAGTTAAAATGTTGTTGAATACTTTTAGAAAACCTTTGGAAAGAATTTCAACGCTAGTTTTTATCATTTCGTTCTTAATTTTGTCAGTGTAAGCAGTTTTTCTTGATTTTAATTTTTTTGCTGCTTTTACCAGTTCATCTGCAGTGATAGCTCCATCAAGTTCATTAAACAGGTCTTTAGTTTTTTCATAGTTCTTCAGGCTTGCAAGGATTTCCTCTTGCTCCTTTTTTAGCTTATGTTCTGAGTGCAATGTTTCAAAATGATGAAGCCACTCGCTTGGTTGTGGCATTTTCTTAGTTTCATTAAAACCAAGATCATCACTGCTATTTCTGAGTGTTTTCCAGAATACCATTGGATCTTTGCTAGCATTTTCAAGTTCTTGGATTTTATTGAAGTGAAAATTGTCCTTTTTTATTTCTAGGGTATTTTTATAATCTCTCAGAGCTGTATGGTATGCAGTTCTGATTTCATTATTATTAGGGTCTCTATGTTTCTGATTAGCAAGTTTTCTTACCTGATGTCTTTTAAATCTACAATCTTTATCAAACCATTTTTTGTTTGCAACATTATTAATTTTCTGTCTATATTTCTTTCTTTTAATTTTAAGGGATTTTTTTGATGCAAGGTTTATGATATTTTGAAATTCATTAACACATTTGTTAATGCTTTCTCTGTTAGAGGAGAAAACACTATCAAGGAATGTGTTTAGTTTCGTTTGTAACTCAAGTGACTTTAATTCTTTCTTAAAAGTCTTACTTGATTCATCAGTCCAAACATACTGAGTTGGTAATTTGGATAAAGGGGGTTGCATGAGGGTATCATTAGATGCATAATTATATATCTTATTTAAATTAATCCAAGTGATGACTTGGCTATGGTCAGATAGATAGGTAGGGGATTTTACAACTAGATGTTTAACTTTTGGCATTAAGCTTTGGTTACAGATGATATAATCAACAGTACTGTTTCCATTTTTACCATGAAAAGTATGTCTTCCCAAGGAGTCACCATTTGTCCGACCATTAAGAATTCTCATGTCAGGGTTTAACCTTTGGTTTTTGACGATTTTTCGACCAATTTTCAACTTTCGAAATAAGAGCAGAATCTGAAAGTTTATTGCATAGAAAGTAGTTTTGCAGTGATTTCAGTGGTTTTTGAGCGAAATTACGTCGAAAATTTTAGGTGGAAAAATTTGAACAAAATGTAAAGGGGTTAACCTTTGGTTTTTGACGATTTTTCGACCAATTTTCAACTTTCGAAATAAGAGCAGAATCTGAAAGCTTATTGCATAGAAAGTAGTTTTGCAGTGATTTCAGTGGTTTTTGAGCGAAATTACGTCGAAAATTTTAGGTGAAAAAATTTGACGAAAAGTAAAATGGTTAACCTTTGGTTTTTGACGATTTTTCGACCAATTTTCAACTTTCGAAATAAAAGCAGAATCTGAAAGTTTATTGCATAGAAAGTAGTTTTGCAGTGATTTCAGTGGTTTTTGAGCGAAATTACGTCGAAAATTTTAGGTGGAAAAATTTGACCAAAACGTAAAGGGGTTAACCTTTGGTTTTTCACGATTTTTCGACCAATTTTCAACTTTCGAAATAAGAGCAGAATCTGAAAGCTTATTGCATAGAAAGTAGTTTTGCAGTGATTTCAGTGGTTTTTGAGCGAAATTACGTCGAAAATTTTAGGTGGAAAAATTTGACCAAAACGTAAAGGGTTTAACCTTTGGTTTTTGACGATTTTTCGACCAATTTTCAACTTTCGAAATAAGAGCAGAATCTGAAAGCTTATTCCATAGAAAGTAGTTTTGCAGTGATTTCAGTGGTTTTTGAGCGAAATTACGTCGAAAATTTTAGGTGGAAAAATTTGACCAAAATGTAAAGGGGTTAACCTTTGGTTTTTCACGATTTTTCGACCAATTTTCAACTTTCGAAATAAGAGCAGAATCTGAAAGCTTATTGCATAGAAAGTAGTTTTGCAGTGATTTCAGTGGTTTTTGAGCGAAATTACGTCGAAAATTTTAGGTGAAAAAATTTGACGAAAAGTAAAGGGGTTAACCTTTGGTTTTTGACGATTTTTCGACCAATTTTCAACTTTCGAAATAAAAGCAGAATCTGAAAGTTTATTGCATAGAAAGTAGTTTTGCAGTGATTTCAGTGGTTTTTGAGCGAAATTACGTCGAAAATTTTAGGTGGAAAAATTTGACCAAAATGTAAAGGGGTTAACCTTTGGTTTTTGACGATTTTTCGACCAATTTTCAACTTTCGAAATAAGAGCAGAATATGAAAGTTTATTGCATAGAAAGATTTTTTGCAGTGATTTCAGTGGTTTTTGAGCGAAATTACGTCGAAAATTTTAGGTGGAAAAATTTGACCAAAACGTAAAGGGGTTAACCTTTGGTTTTTCACGATTTTTCGACCAATTTTCAACTTTCGAAATAAGAGCAGAATCTGAAAGCTTATTGCATAGAAAGTAGTTTTGCAGTGATTTCAGTGGTTTTTGAGCGAAATTACGTCGAAAATTTTAGGTGGAAAAATTTGACCAAAATGTAAAGGGTTTAACCTTTGGTTTTTGACGATTTTTCGACCAATTTTCAACTTTCGAAATAAAAGCAGAATCTGAAAGTTTATTGCATAGAAAGTAGTTTTGCAGTGATTTCAGTGGTTTTTGAGCGAAATTACGTCGAAAATTTTAGGTGGAAAAATTTGACCAAAATGTAAAGGGGTTAACCTTTGGTTTTTGACGATTTTTCGACCAATTTTCAACTTTCGAAATAAGAGCAGAATCTGAAAGCTTATTGCATAGAAAGTAGTTTTGCAGTGATTTCAGTGATTTTTGAGCGAAATTACGTCGAAAATTTTAGGTGGAAAAATTTGACCAAAACGTAAAGGGGTTAACCTTTGGTTTTTGACGATTTTTCGACCAATTTTCAACTTTCGAAATAAGAGCAGAATCTGAAAGCTTATTGCATAGAAAGTAGTTTTGCAGTGATTTCAGTGGTTTTTGAGCGAAATTACGTCGAAAATTTTAGGTGGAAAAATTTGACCAAAATGTAAAGGGTTTAACCTTTGGTTTTTGAAGATTTTTCGACCAATTTTCAACTTTCGAAATAAGAGCAGAATCTGAAAGTTTATTGCATAGAAAGTAGTTTTGCAGTGATTTCAGTGGTTTTTGAGCGAAATTACGTCGAAAATTTTAGGTGGAAAAATTTGAACAAAATGTAAAGGGGTTAACCTTTGGTTTTTGACGATTTTTCGACCAATTTTCAACTTTCGAAATAAGAGCAGAATCTGAAAGCTTATTGCATAGAAAGTAGTTTTGCAGTGATTTCAGTGGTTTTTGAGCGAAATTACGTCGAAAATTTTAGGTGAAAAAATTTGACGAAAAGTAAAATGGTTAACCTTTGGTTTTTGACGATTTTTCGACCAATTTTCAACTTTCGAAATAAAAGCAGAATCTGAAAGTTTATTGCATAGAAAGTAGTTTTGCAGTGATTTCAGTGGTTTTTGAGCGAAATTACGTCGAAAATTTTAGGTGGAAAAATTTGACCAAAACGTAAATGGGTTAACCTTTGGTTTTTGACGATTTTTCGACCAATTTTCAACTTTCGAAATAAGAGCAGAATCTGAAAGCTTATTCCATAGAAAGTAGTTTTGCAGTGATTTCAGTGGTTTTTGAGCGAAATTACGTCGAAAATTTTAGGTGGAAAAATTTGACCAAAACGTAAAGGGGTTAACCTTTGGTTTTTCACGATTTTTCGACCAATTTTAAACTTTCGAAATAAGAGCAGAATCTGAAAGCTTATTGCATAGAAAGTAGTTTTGCAGTGATTTCAGTGGTTTTTGAGCGAAATTACGTCGAAAATTTTAGGTGGAAAAATTTGACCAAAACGTAAAGGGTTTAACCTTTGGTTTTTGACGATTTTTCGACCAATTTTCAACTTTCGAAATAAGAGCAGAATCTGAAAGCTTATTCCATAGAAAGTAGTTTTGCAGTGATTTCAGTGGTTTTTGAGCGAAATTACGTCGAAAATTTTAGGTGGAAAAATTTGACCAAAATGTAAAGGGGTTAACCTTTGGTTTTTCACGATTTTTCGACCAATTTTCAACTTTCGAAATAAGAGCAGAATCTGAAAGCTTATTGCATAGAAAGTAGTTTTGCAGTGATTTCAGTGGTTTTTGAGCGAAATTACGTCGAAAATTTTAGGTGGAAAAATTTGACCAAAATGTAAAGGGTTTAACCTTTGGTTTTTGACGATTTTTCGACCAATTTTCAACTTTCGAAATAAGAGCAGAATCTGAAAGTTTATTGCATAGAAAGTAGTTTTGCAGTGATTTCAGTGGTTTTTGAGCGAAATTACGTCGAAAATTTTAGGTGGAAAAATTTGACCAAAATGTAAAGGGGTTAACCTTTGGTTTTTCACGATTTTTCGACCAATTTTCAACTTTCGAAATAAGAGCAGAATCTGAAAGCTTATTGCATAGAAAGTAGTTTTGCAGTGATTTCAGTGGTTTTTGAGCGAAATTACGTCGAAAATTTTAGGTGAAAAAATTTGACGAAAAGTAAAGGGGTTAACCTTTGGTTTTTGACGATTTTTCGACCAATTTTCAACTTTCGAAATAAAAGCAGAATCTGAAAGTTTATTGCATAGAAAGTAGTTTTGCAGTGATTTCAGTGGTTTTTGAGCGAAATTACGTCGAAAATTTTAGGTGGAAAAATTTGACCAAAATGTAAAGGGGTTAACCTTTGGTTTTTGACGATTTTTCGACCAATTTTCAACTTTCGAAATAAGAGCAGAATATGAAAGTTTATTGCATAGAAAGATTTTTTGCAGTGATTTCAGTGGTTTTTGAGCGAAATTACGTCGAAAATTTTAGGTGGAAAAATTTGACCAAAATGTAAAGGGGTTAACCTTTGGTTTTTCACGATTTTTCGACCAATTTTCAACTTTCGAAATAAGAGCAGAATCTGAAAGCTTATTGCATAGAAAGTAGTTTTGCAGTGATTTCAGTGGTTTTTGAGCGAAATTACGTCGAAAATTTTAGGTGGAAAAATTTGACCAAAATGTAAAGGGTTTAACCTTTGGTTTTTGACGATTTTTCGACCAATTTTCAACTTTCGAAATAAAAGCAGAATCTGAAAGTTTATTGCATAGAAAGTAGTTTTGCAGTGATTTCAGTGGTTTTTGAGCGAAATTACGTCGAAAATTTTAGGTGGAAAAATTTGACCAAAATGTAAAGGGGTTAACCTTTGGTTTTTGACGATTTTTCGACCAATTTTCAACTTTCGAAATAAGAGCAGAATCTTAAAGTTTATTGCATAGAAAGTAGTTTTGCAGTGATTTCAGTGGTTTTTGAGCGAAATTACGTCGAAAATTTTAGGTGGAAAAATTTGACCAAAATGTAAAGGGGTTAACCTTTGGTTTTTGACGATTTTTCGACCAATTTTCAACTTTCGAAATAAGAGCAGAATGTGAAAGTTTATTGCATAGAAAGTAGTTTTGCAGTGATTTCAGTGGTTTTTGAGCGAAATTACGTCGAAAATTTTAGGTGGAAAAATTTGACCAAAATGTAAAGGGGTTAACCTTTGGTTTTTGACGATTTTTCGACCAATTTTCAACTTTCGAAATAAGAGCAGAATCTGAAAGTTTATTGCATAGAAAGTAGTTTTGCAGTGATTTCAGTGGTTTTTGAGCGAAATTACGTCGAAAATTTTAGGTGGAAAAATTTGACCAAAATGTAAAGGGGTTAACCTTTGGTTTTTGACGATTTTTCGACCAATTTTCAACTTTCGAAATAAGAGCAGAATCTGAAAGTTTATTGCATAGAAAGTAGTTTTGCAGTGATTTCAGTGGTTTTTGAGCGAAATTACGTCGAAAATTTTAGGTGGAAAAATTTGACCAAAATGTAAAGGGGTTAACCTTTGGTTTTTGACGATTTTTCGACCAATTTTCAACTTTCGAAATAAGAGCAGAATGTGAAAGTTTATTGCATAGAAAGTAGTTTTGCAGTGATTTCAGTGGTTTTTGAGCGAAATTACGTCGAAAATTTTAGGTGGAAAAATTTGACCAAAATGTAAAGGGGTTAACCTTTGGTTTTTGACGATTTTTCGACCAATTTTCAACTTTCGAAATAAGAGCAGAATGTGAAAGTTTATTGCATAGAAAGTAGTTTTGCAGTGATTTCAGTGGTTTTTGAGCGAAATTACGTCGAAAATTTTAGGTGGAAAAATTTGACCAAAATGTAAAGGGGTTAACCTTTGGTTTTTGACGATTTTTCGACCAATTTTCAACTTTCGAAATAAGAGCAGAATCTGAAAGTTTATTGCATAGAAAGTAGTTTTGCAGTGATTTCAGTGGTTTTTGAGCGAAATTACGTCGAAAATTTTAGGTGGAAAAATTTGACCAAAATGTAAAGGGGTTAACCTTTGGTTTTTGACGATTTTTCGACCAATTTTCAACTTTCGAAATAAGAGCAGAATGTGAAAGTTTATTGCATAGAAAGTAGTTTTGCAGTGATTTCAGTGGTTTTTGAGCGAAATTACGTCGAAAATTTTAGGTGGAAAAATTTGACCAAAATGTAAAGGGGTTAACCTTTGGTTTTTGACGATTTTTCGACCAATTTTCAACTTTCGAAATAAGAGCAGAATCTGAAAGTTTATTGCATAGAAAGTAGTTTTGCAGTGATTTCAGTGGTTTTTGAGCGAAATTACGTCGAAAATTTTAGGTGGAAAAATTTGACCAAAATGTAAAGGGGTTAACCTTTGGTTTTTGACGATTTTTCGACCAATTTTCAACTTTCGAAATAAGAGCAGAATCTGAAAGTTTATTGCATAGAAAGTAGTTTTGCAGTGATTTCAGTGGTTTTTGAGCGAAATTACGTCGAAAATTTTAGGTGGAAAAATTTGACCAAAATGTAAAGGGGTTAACCTTTGGTTTTTGACGATTTTTCGACCAATTTTCAACTTTCGAAATAAGAGCAGAATCTGAAAGTTTATTGCATAGAAAGTAGTTTTGCAGTGATTTCAGTGGTTTTTGAGCGAAATTACGTCGAAAATTTTAGGTGGAAAAATTTGACCAAAATGTAAAGGGGTTAACCTTTGGTTTTTGACGATTTTTCGACCAATTTTCAACTTTCGAAATAAGAGCAGAATCTGAAAGTTTATTGCATAGAAAGTAGTTTTGCAGTGATTTCAGTGGTTTTTGAGCGAAATTACGTCGAAAATTTTAGGTGGAAAAATTTGACCAAAATGTAAAGGGGTTAACCTTTGGTTTTTGACGATTTTTCGACCAATTTTCAACTTTCGAAATAAGAGCAGAATGTGAAAGTTTATTGCATAGAAAGTAGTTTTGCAGTGATTTCAGTGGTTTTTGAGCGAAATTACGTCGAAAATTTTAGGTGGAAAAATTTGACCAAAATGTAAAGGGGTTAACCTTTGGTTTTTGACGATTTTTCGACCAATTTTCAACTTTCGAAATAAGAGCAGAATCTGAAAGTTTATTGCATAGAAAGTAGTTTTGCAGTGATTTCAGTGGTTTTTGAGCGAAATTACGTCGAAAATTTTAGGTGGAAAAATTTGACCAAAATGTAAAGGGGTTAACCTTTGGTTTTTGACGATTTTTCGACCAATTTTCAACTTTCGAAATAAGAGCAGAATCTGAAAGTTTATTGCATAGAAAGTAGTTTTGCAGTGATTTCAGTGGTTTTTGAGCGAAATTACGTCGAAAATTTTAGGTGGAAAAATTTGACCAAAATGTAAAGGGGTTAACCTTTGGTTTTTGACGATTTTTCGACCAATTTTCAACTTTCGAAATAAGAGCAGAATCTGAAAGTTTATTGCATAGAAAGTAGTTTTGCAGTGATTTCAGTGGTTTTTGAGCGAAATTACGTCGAAAATTTTAGGTGGAAAAATTTGACCAAAATGTAAAGGGGTTAACCTTTGGTTTTTGACGATTTTTCGACCAATTTTCAACTTTCGAAATAAGAGCAGAATGTGAAAGTTTATTGCATAGAAAGTAGTTTTGCAGTGATTTCAGTGGTTTTTGAGCGAAATTACGTCGAAAATTTTAGGTGGAAAAATTTGACCAAAATGTAAAGGGGTTAACCTTTGGTTTTTGACGATTTTTCGACCAATTTTCAACTTTCGAAATAAGAGCAGAATCTGAAAGTTTATTGCATAGAAAGTAGTTTTGCAGTGATTTCAGTGGTTTTTGAGCGAAATTACGTCGAAAATTTTAGGTGGAAAAATTTGACCAAAATGTAAAGGGGTTAACCTTTGGTTTTTGACGATTTTTCGACCAATTTTCAACTTTCGAAATAAGAGCAGAATCTGAAAGTTTATTGCATAGAAAGTAGTTTTGCAGTGATTTCAGTGGTTTTTGAGCGAAATTACGTCGAAAATTTTAGGTGGAAAAATTTGACCAAAATGTAAAGGGGTTAACCTTTGGTTTTTGACGATTTTTCGACCAATTTTCAACTTTCGAAATAAGAGCAGAATGTGAAAGTTTATTGCATAGAAAGTAGTTTTGCAGTGATTTCAGTGGTTTTTGAGCGAAATTACGTCGAAAATTTTAGGTGGAAAAATTTGACCAAAATGTAAAGGGGTTAACCTTTGGTTTTTGACGATTTTTCGACCAATTTTCAACTTTCGAAATAAGAGCAGAATCTGAAAGTTTATTGCATAGAAAGTAGTTTTGCAGTGATTTCAGTGGTTTTTGAGCGAAATTACGTCGAAAATTTTAGGTGGAAAAATTTGACCAAAATGTAAAGGGGTTAACCTTTGGTTTTTGACGATTTTTCGACCAATTTTCAACTTTCGAAATAAGAGCAGAATGTGAAAGTTTATTGCATAGAAAGTAGTTTTGCAGTGATTTCAGTGGTTTTTGAGCGAAATTACGTCGAAAATTTTAGGTGGAAAAATTTGACCAAAATGTAAAGGGGTTAACCTTTGGTTTTTGACGATTTTTCGACCAATTTTCAACTTTCGAAATAAGAGCAGAATGTGAAAGTTTATTGCATAGAAAGTAGTTTTGCAGTGATTTCAGTGGTTTTTGAGCGAAATTACGTCGAAAATTTTAGGTGGAAAAATTTGACCAAAATGTAAAGGGGTTAACCTTTGGTTTTTGACGATTTTTCGACCAATTTTCAACTTTCGAAATAAGAGCAGAATCTGAAAGTTTATTGCATAGAAAGTAGTTTTGCAGTGATTTCAGTGGTTTTTGAGCGAAATTACGTCGAAAATTTTAGGTGGAAAAATTTGACCAAAATGTAAAGGGGTTAACCTTTGGTTTTTGACGATTTTTCGACCAATTTTCAACTTTCGAAATAAGAGCAGAATGTGAAAGTTTATTGCATAGAAAGTAGTTTTGCAGTGATTTCAGTGGTTTTTGAGCGAAATTACGTCGAAAATTTTAGGTGGAAAAATTTGACCAAAATGTAAAGGGGTTAACCTTTGGTTTTTGACGATTTTTCGACCAATTTTCAACTTTCGAAATAAGAGCAGAATCTGAAAGTTTATTGCATAGAAAGTAGTTTTGCAGTGATTTCAGTGGTTTTTGAGCGAAATTACGTCGAAAATTTTAGGTGGAAAAATTTGACCAAAATGTAAAGGGGTTAACCTTTGGTTTTTGACGATTTTTCGACCAATTTTCAACTTTCGAAATAAGAGCAGAATGTGAAAGTTTATTGCATAGAAAGTAGTTTTGCAGTGATTTCAGTGGTTTTTGAGCGAAATTACGTCGAAAATTTTAGGTGGAAAAATTTGACCAAAATGTAAAGGGGTTAACCTTTGGTTTTTGACGATTTTTCGACCAATTTTCAACTTTCGAAATAAGAGCAGAATGTGAAAGTTTATTGCATAGAAAGTAGTTTTGCAGTGATTTCAGTGGTTTTTGAGCGAAATTACGTCGAAAATTTTAGGTGGAAAAATTTGACCAAAATGTAAAGGGGTTAACCTTTGGTTTTTGACGATTTTTCGACCAATTTTCAACTTTCGAAATAAGAGCAGAATCTGAAAGTTTATTGCATAGAAAGTAGTTTTGCAGTGATTTCAGTGGTTTTTGAGCGAAATTACGTCGAAAATTTTAGGTGGAAAAATTTGACCAAAATGTAAAGGGGTTAACCTTTGGTTTTTGACGATTTTTCGACCAATTTTCAACTTTCGAAATAAGAGCAGAATCTGAAAGTTTATTGCATAGAAAGTAGTTTTGCAGTGATTTCAGTGGTTTTTGAGCGAAATTACGTCGAAAATTTTTAGGTGGAAAAATTTGACCAAAATGTAAAGGGGTTAACAAATGGTTTTTAAGTATTCTTGAACCAATTTCAATCATTGAAAATAAGCCCTAGATATAAATGTTTAGGGCAAGGTATTTAGTTTTGCACCGATATGAGTGATTTTAGAACAAAATATCGTTCACTTTTGGATGTCGAAATATTGAACGAAAGGTGAAAGGTTAACCAATTGTTTTTCACGTTGTATTAAGAAGACTAATGATGGTGTTAGATGATATAAGATGGAAGACGTAATATTTAATTTGAATATATGTATGAGACGGAAGTTGTAAGATACAAAATAAGTCTAAGGCTAAAATTAAGCTAAGACTACGCTAAGACTAAGGTACGACTACGGGTGGTAGTCTTAGACTTACAGTATCTTATTTCTTTCGTCTGCCATCTTACATTTTAGGCTGACAAGACTGAGACTAACAAGTGCGTAGTTATGTCGATGAAGTCAAAAAAAATGCTTCTTACTCTCACATCCGACATCTTGAACACGCTAAAACGTACCACAAGTTAATGCCAGCTAGCGTGAGAAATCAGATGAGTAAAAACTTGAGACTTTCAGCGTGCTACATTCCCCTTTTGCGAAAGCTTTTTGGCCACACTTTTTTTTTCACCTAGTTAGTGTCGAAATAAAACTGCAAGACAGATTGTGCGAAATATTGCCCCATGTTTTCCAGTACTTTAACATAAGGGGCACAAAATGAGCAGCGCTGGCTTTAAAATGGACCTAAGATAAAATCTACAGTGCGATTTTCCAGGCTTTGGGACCCTCTGCGGACGCTCACATCGAATGATAAATCACTGTTTGGGCAAATTTAATAAGTTATCGGTGAGTGATGGAGTTCGCAGCGATAAGGCTCGTTTACTTATTCCCTTTTATACGTGGCTAACATCATCTCAGTGCATGCAATAAACCCACGACAGCCTATCCAACAAGATATCGCCTTATGATTCGCTCCAGTTTCTCTTCGATGTTCTCGTCAGTTTAATACGTACGCCAAGATATCAATCGCGAAGAACACAAAGTAGACAGGCCTTTAGGCCTTTCTCAGACGTGTAAATCGTTCGCGCAGACAGCACTGAAGAACGACCAGGAGTTCTTTCTGTGACTCTTTTCGGAGCATAAAATGAGTGGCGCTGAGTTTAGAATAGACTTCAAATTATACGCCATTTTCCACGCCTTGGAAAACTCTGCGGACGCTCACATCGGATGTTTGGGTAAATTCAGTAAATTATCGGTGAGAGTAGGAGTTCGCGGCGTAAGGTCTTTCTGTGGTGTGTAAATAGTTCGCGCAGACGGTGTTGATGAACGACCAGGAGTTCTTTCTGTAAGCCTTCCTGGCGACGGCGTGTAGCTAGACCTTAAGGCTTTGTCTGTTCCAACTCTTATTCCTAATCTTTCCGAGGCTAATCTTTGTGCAGCTGGTGACATGTGAAGCAATCGTTCACTTGTATTTCTATATTTCGGAGATCTGAAATAGAAGTGGAAATAGTGCATTGCACAGTGTAACCTCAACTAACTGAACACCCCTCCACACCAGACACTTTCATTAAAGGACAGTAAAGATTGATTTCCACTATGCAGGGTTCGTATATTATTGGTCCATCAAAATTCCATGACTTTTCGATGACCATATTTACCAAAATCCACGACCTGCAAAAGCTAGAAATAACGAAAGAAGCTGAACAGGAGCTCCGTCAAACCTACTGTCAAACCACAGGGATAGCTGGGGCCCAGTCTCTGAATTGAAGTGCATGGCCGAGCTATGAAAAATTAAGGTCACGAGTATCGTAGATACAATTTTTGCGATGTTTTTCACGTTCATTGGTGGCCCCAAGAAACTTGAAAATGTGAGCGAAGAAAATTGAGATAGAATTATTCACCGATCCAGACAAGTTTAATTTTCCACGGCTTTCCATGACCGACACTAATTTTCGAGATTTTCCAGGTCTGGATTTTGAAATTTTGATTTTCCATGACTTTCCAGGTTTTCCATGACCCGTACGAACCCTAGCTGTAGGGAAAGAAAAGGGAAAAGTGAAATTGTTAAGGATTGTAAATAAATACTTAATCAAAGCCTGTAACAATCACCTGCCAATTGCAGATGCGGCATGAGCCTGTCGCCTTTCTTCTCGATGTCGCTTGCTTGCTTTCTCTGCCAACTTTAGAGCCAGAACTTCTCGTTTCTTTGGCTCAGGAATCTTAAATGTCGGTCCAGGAGTCGAATCTACGGCGACGTCTCCGGCGTCGAGACGGAATGGTGTACCTTCGATGGTACCCCAAGTCATAAATGGAGACGCATCGACACCTTAAACACGTGAAACGCACACAGTTAACCATTTAACGTCTGAATTTTTTCCTTGTTTATTGTTCTCTGTTTGTTTATTGTTCTTTTGTTCTAGAGGTTTCCTATATGTACAGGACACCGGGCATCAGAGTTAAGGACGAATAACAGGCTGATGTACCACCTAGTGACAGAGGGATTCAGAAGTGGTGGTGTGACTTTTGGTGTGGCTGAGTTTTGGGGAGGGTTGAAACCAGAAGGGGGGTTGAAGTGGTATGGGTGTAGGAGTCTACAGATTGAGGAGGAAAGTGGCAGACGAGTTGAGAGAAAAAGTAGGTTGGAGGATGTATGGGAAGGTGGGGCAAAAGAGGAAAATGGGGTAAATGGATAAAAGGGGCAAATGGGGAGTGGCTGAATGAGCCGAGTGGTTGAATCTAGATGGTGGAAATATAGCAGGGAAAGTGGTGGTTATGGTTCCTCTAACGGTTGACTACTAAGGATTAGAAGAATTATTTCAATTATGTCACCTCTAATTCAGAATGCTCAATTATTGGTAGGTTTAATTAAACTAACCTGTGATCCAAATTTAAGTAACGAATTTCAAGAACGAAAACATGACCTGAACATTTAGATTTTAACCTGAATTAAAACTAACACATCTTGCATTAAGCCACTCCAAAGCTAACCATGGCTTGAGTCATGACTGGGACAATATTGGGTTTGTGGACATGCAACTCTATTTCCTTCAACAGGACAGTGGCCTAAGGAGACTTTCCAACCCTCCAAGGTACATCAACATCATTAACCTATGCAAGAGGTGATTTCAGACACCCTGAAACTCCACCTTGCAAAGTGCCATCGGTTTGATCATACCTGGAGCTGGAGAGGGCGTGGCAATAAATCTAAAGCCATTAACATTTGGAGTTTCATTTGCTCCAATTTCTTTTCCATCAACTCCAACTTTTCCTCTATTCATGCTCACTTGGCTCTCGGCAGCTTTGCTCATGGATTCTGCAGTTGCATTGGAACTAAATAAATTCTCTGGTAACCTGGTGTTTGTGTGCTTGATCTCACGTTCCTGTAATTTTGCACGAGCAATTTCCTCCTCTGCCGTGAGCGTTGCACACTCTGGAACATACATCAAAGCATTTTTATTTGTGTATTCCCAATTGTCAATATTTGCTGGTCGATCACTTAACTTCAAGGCATCTCCTTCTTCACTTTCTGGCAGGGCAAGTCTTTGTTGAGTCAATAGTTTATGTTCCTTCTCTTTCTCATAAAGCCATGCATACTTATCTTTGTTTTTTTGGATGTTGTTCTCCATTATTGTTTCAAATGATGCATTATCCTCACTGGTGTGCTTTGCCAGAAATTTATCAAGGGAGATGCTTTTCTGTGATTCCTGCAGGTCTCCTGGCAGATTGCTGGTTGCTTCCTCTTGTGTTTTTGATGTTGAGTCTGCACCTTCATCTTGCTGTTCCCACTGTTTCTGGGCTGCAGGTGTTTCAAAACTTGCAGGGGAAGGAGCTGGAAAAAAAAGTGAGTATCAGAGAGATGATTGACAGAGCAGTTTCCCTATGATAAAGTATTCTTGAGCCAGTCTTATTTAGCATCTATGTTAACACCCCACCATCTGCTAAAAAAGCTTGTTTGCATAAAAAACATGCTGACATCTTCAAACGTTCCCTTTCGTTTTTGATTCAAGATAGCAAGAAGGTTATGAAATAAATGACAATCTTTTCCAGATATTTGTTCTTTGATTATTGTTTGCTTGTGATTTTGCTCAAACTAATGCCATTAGTAATCTATTTTATTCTGAACCATTCCATTCTATTCACTGCCAACCTGACCAAGTATCCCAAACTCAGAGGGATCATATTCAAACCTATATTTCCCAATGTGCTGAAAACTGAGAAATTTTTTGCAGTGTGATTTTTGAATGTTAATTCAAACTCTGACTGAGTCCACCTCTGCAAAAACCCAATGGAAAATGAATGAAATTCAAGAATGTCTGAAGATATACGCTCCAAGAAATTTGCACAATTTTTGACATGTCTCTGGAAGCACAAGGAGCAACTTATTTCCATTTCTGCCACATTTTTATGCCCAAGACAAGCTAAAATTAGGACCTCAAGACCTACAATGTCAACTTCAATGATGATGTCCTTTAAACAAAAGAGTTCTTCGTGCAAAACAAAGAGAATGAACAATGGTTATTTTCCACAGCATTCTCAACATCATTGTCATTCTGCATACAGCATCTTCCTGACTATTTTCATGTCTCAGGAAGATGTCAGTCCACAGAGTGAAAAAAAGTTGTTACTTAGCATTGAATTCAACCCAAGAATACAGCTGTTTTAGGAGGACTCTAGCATTTTAGCTGTCATAATACAAGCCACAAGTATTAACAGTGGTCAATGAATCATGGTTTCTTTAAATGTTAAATTTAAAATGACATTGTTGTTCAAGTTGATGTTGTAGATCTTAAGTTCCATAATGGTGCCCAGACAACATTGGAAAGAGGTCTAATTCAAAGATGAGTGAAGAGTTACAGTGCATCTGGTGATGATTCTTTTGTCTACCCAGATTCAGGTATAGCCATAGACTGGTGGCTAAAAAACATTTGGTTACACAATCCAGCTAAAAAGTGGATTGTTTAATTTTTTTCTAGATTTTGGCAAGTTTATAGACACATCATTGGAAGTATTTAGTGACAAGACGAAAAATATATAGAATAAGTTATAGAAATAGATATGTAGAAAAGATATATAAAAACATAAATGTATAGATATATAGTAAAAAGATGAATGAAAAAAAAAACACAAAATAGAAATTGAAGATAAACTATGTATAGAAATACACAATAGACAAATAACTATCTGCTACTGATGTGGCTTTTTGTGGCTAAGATTTGTAATTTAGTGCAGCTCTCAAGGGGATGTATTCATAATTTTTTGATTTCTAGTTGACATTATATACTGTATATGGTATGCATTAATCAATTTTTACAGGACATGAGAAGCATCATCAAACAAGGTTAATTAATAAAATAGAAAAAATTAAATAGACAATATACTATACTTCACATATTTTTTACAGTATAAATTGTACTTTTTTTTAAAAAATGTAAGATAATTAGAATTTAATTTCTCATACAAGCCTTGAAATAAATCTTGGAAATCTATTAGTCATCATGACTAATAAAAAATGAAATTTGCCAGTCACACAGGATATTTTACCAGTCACATTTGGCTTTTTCTTTGTGGCTTATTAACATCACTTTCTTTTGTCTTGAATGCAATAGTCATGGACATTGCTGGTGTTGTGAAAAAAGTACTCACTTGTGCTTGTTTTCTGTTCATGGTTCACTCATCACCAGCAAAAGCTTAGTCATACTTCTCTTATCATTAGAACACACCTGGCACTTTCCAACCCAATAATTTTTTTCACTATAGCCAAGAACATATGTTACAAATGATCACCACATAAACTATGCATGAATATTTAGTATTTGAACTACAACAGACAGAACAATTGTTCTCCATAGCAACTAGCAAAGAGTGAAAATGACTGCTCAGGCCTCTCAATAGGACGCGCGCGATCGTGCAGGCACGCGCCCCGCTAATGTTACGCGCACGAGTGATCACGCACGCAAATGTTAATTTCAGCTCGCCTGTCAAACTGTTTTGTTTTCAAAACGCTCCCGTCCATCTGGCTCAAACTCTCAAGTACAGAGAACAGTCAGTACCGTCACGACCATCCTCTCGGATAGGCGCTTGTTAATGGCCCACAACGCTTTGAATAAAAGCCTTATCGTCGACAGAAACAACCCGCTTTGGAACAGAGAAGAGAAAGAGGCCATAATAGAGCGTGCTGTTGAAATATATGACATCAAACAGATGGAAAAAGGTCTCTCAACCAAATCAAATTACGTCAGTGAGAAATACCGTTAACATTGTTGACGAGATCCACGCAACACTTGACCAAGACGAAAGCAGTTGTGAGGACAGTGAATTTGAACTTTTCCAAGAGGAATTCGAAAGCGACTCCTGCTGAAGTAATATCTCAATGTTTCTGTTCCTTCTTTTGTTATAAAAAACATTGATATGACATTGTATTCATATCGGAATTAAATTGATGTAATTACAAGAAAATTGAAAAATTTTCTTTTTTTTGAGAACTCCCCCCCCCAATTTGTTGTTATTTAATCGCGCACGCAACGTAATCTGCCCGCGCGATAGACCGCGCGTGCCAAATTTCGAACATGAGAGGCCTGACTGCTATGTGCCATGAAGTATTGCACATTAGTGTGACACTTTAACTTGACATGTGTTTCAGTTGGAGGAATTTCTGTAATGTTTGTTGCATGTTGAGGTGCAAGATATCAACATTTTTCCAAACTAAATGACCTCAATGATAACAGAAGTAACATTTTCCTAAACAAGAAACTTGATTTTACTCACATTTTGTGAAAAAAAATAATTTACCAGTCACAGATGGCCAGCAAACAACAATATTTGCTGGTCAAACAGGGAAGTTTTGCCAGTCAATGACCGGTGACCAGCACTAATTTCTAGGCTTGGTCGCATATTATTGTATTATGATAAATAAATAATAATATTAATAAAGAAGTCTAACAAAATTACACCCATATGACATTACCACTATAGATCCAGGGTCCAAAAAAAATGGTCCAAAACAGCTGAGGAACATTTTTCAAAAAGAAAATTTACCATGCACCTCATAGAAAAAAAATTTTCTAGAATAAGAGATTCTGATCATAATCATTAGACAAAGCCTGACTCAAACCTTTCATGCTTAAAACAGATGAGGTTGTGCTACATTTTGCAATAATTTTTTGTTTTTTGTTGACATTTCATGGTAATACGTCCATACAGAAAGGTGAGATTTCACCAAGTGGTGTTTAGATAAGAGTTTTTACTAAGCTTTTAGACAGAGCTGGTTTGCAAAACAATTCATTAAGAAGAACTTTTTCTGAATGTGGAGTGGTAGTGGCTCTTAGCAGCAACTGAAGCAAAGTTTTTTTTTCAACTCACGTAAAAGATAACTGAGGACATGACTGGCTTGATGTATGATTTATTGGACAACAAAATGCCTCATCATTAGATAATTTGCATGATGTGTGTCATGTGTTCAAGTTGCAGTTCTGTTGGGTGTTAACTTGATTCTATCAAGAAAGTTTTAAGCAACATGTTCTTCAAAAGATCATTGCATGTAACATGCAATTTGCTTAAAATATTATTGCAATGACAACCACAGCAGTGACGACCGTGGGATTGATTAACAGTGTGGTCATCTTTTCGTCATTAGCCCCATTAGAAACTAACATCATTATATAAACTTCTCAGTATTCAGAAAAATTGCTTCACAGATTTTTGCAATTTTCAAAATTGCTCCACAATTTGTGAAGCACTAATTCAGACCAAGATCCCATGTCTTTTTGAATGACAAATTAATCAAATTATGATTTATTAATCTTCAGGTCTCTTGAAGGATGAGCAACCTCTGCTTGGATCCTACTATTGGCTTCCCTTGCACAGTATAAAATTGTATTCCTTGTGAGTGAAATTGTGAATTCAAATAAAACTCTTTCACAAGTCCTTTAATCCCTTGATTAACACATACATTTCCATCCTTGGGTTAAGTTAAAACTTTGCTTTAATGATCATAGTTCAACGTTTATCTGGTACCGATTTACCGTGTTCAATTCTGACCTTTTGCATTTCAATTTTGTACTCAATTCGAAGTTAGCGTACTAAAAATCATAATTACATCAACTTTAAGAAAGCACGGTACTGCAGGGAGAATGTTGTTATAGTGAATTTCATATACTGTACTTACGCGGTGCTCCTAGTGGTGTCTGAAGGACTCTGTACTGAGAAGATAGACTCCGCAGTTTGTCTACATCTTGAGCGTCAACGGCTTCCAGATACTGGTTTTGGGCTTTTAATTTCGTCACTTCAGGGAAAAAATCTCGCTCGATAATGTTTTCGATCGACTAAACAATTCAAATTATCTTAGATTATTCCACAGAGGAAACAGAGATTGCGAAAGAAATCACAAAAACTCCAGTTAAAGCGAGTCGCTAAGATCGACCACACCGAGTCAGACATTTATTTACCTGTATATACGAATCTTCATCAAGAACGTTTTGTGTTTTCTTGGTCGACGTCTTTATATCATCCTTAACCCCAACTTGTAATGACTTATCTTGTGTACTAGCCAAAGCCATGGTAAAAATTTCGCCTTGACTTCTTGGAACGTCAAACTAACCTTAAGCCGCCATATTGAAAACAGAAATGTTGAGCCGTCTTGTGACTGTACTAACCAGCGGATATAAACGACTCACACGTCCCTCGTGTTCCCTCACGAGCCCGATAAATCGTCAAGGAGTGGTTGGTGCGCGTTTTCCGCTTGTGTTAAATTAGAGAATAGGCGCAGGAGACCGGGTCTAGTTGGTCAGTATTGTTACACCAACCACTGAACCACCTTTGGTTTAATTACGTTTATTACTTTATTACGTTTATTAGTTTGTACTTCTGAGTCAGAGTCACAACACGAATCTCAATGAATCATAGCAACAACGGCTTTTCCCGCCTGCGCACAAGCTCCCAACCCGCGAACGTTCCGCGCAGGTGCCACGCCCAGGCTGCACCGTCCCAGTATGCATCAGATGATTTAACGGAACAGCTCGATTTTTTTCCAGAATACACAGGGTAAAAATACCAGGGGTAAATCGTGGATTAAAATTCCTTACCACTTGGAAGATATCACAAAAAAAGTTGCACGAAGATTACCGGGAAAATCAGAAATAATTTGCAAATTTGGAGAAATTACAAAGTCACAGAGATCTGAACTTTACGAGTTTATATAGACCAGTGCAATATGTTTTGAACTACTTCTTCCTTTCCAGAGTGAAGTTTTTGTCATTCAAACCCTGAGTAAAATTAGTGACACAAAACAAGCAGAATGAAAGAAGTGATTTTATTTTAAGTATCATCAAAAAATTCAGCTGCAGGATTTATTTGGACAGAACGTTTGCCGGTCGCCGTTCATAATTATCGACTTTCCACCAAGTGCTCTCACTCAAATGAAGCTTTCACTTTTCGTCCATGCAGTGGACATGTTGGTCGATAGTTTTTGCATATTTTCCCCTCATGGGCTGACTCCATTTCCCGGAAAGCAGCAATCTAAAAATATGCACAAACACAAGAAGTTTACCTGAAATTCTACTTGTGAACATCTGTTGGTATCCGCTTCCTGCATTTTCATCGAGAAAAATACAAAGAACACAGCGCCTTTCTGAAAATGGCGGAAGGCGAAGAGCAACGAGAAAGTTTCGAGGCCTCTGCGACTGTAGTGTACCGTTCAGGTCACTTGAAGTTTGTCGTCTAGGTCAGTGGGGTCTTGAACTCTCTGGCTACAATGTAGTGTTTAAGTAAATCATCTATCTATCTGCTTATCTGTCTCGAAAGACTGTTGGTGGTAGTGGTGGCTGACAGTTCGAAAGCGAGCGAGAGTCTGTAATACTCTTCCCTTTACTCTGAAGATGACCGAAGCTACAGTTTTCATAGTGTGAGTCACCACCCCTACCACCAGTCTTCCTCAGTGTTCATCAGGTACGTTTATTTAAATAGGATCATATAAGCACCACTGTAAAAATGCGTCATACCCGGTATTTTAATTAGGTTAGCATATAAACAACACTTGCAAATATCCATAATCCCTTGCGCTGAAGATGGCGTAAGTCTTGCCGAAACATGTGTACAATTAAAAAATTTGTCGTTTACTTGAAGTTTATTCATCTATTTATGTTTGTAGTCTTCACGTCATAGGTGGGTGGTATTCACGTGATCCATCCGAGGTTACATAACACTGCGTTACCAAACCATGACATTGGGTTGGTGAAACGTCAGGCCTTTTGCCATTTCAATAAACCTGAAAGTTTATTGCCAGTCTACACCACTGAAGAAGAACGCCGCTGTAAAACGTACCTCTCACTTATGGAATCTCTACTTGTCCAAGAACACAAACCTTGTCCTCCAACTGAAACTCTTTGAAATTAAGGCTACTTGAAAATCCCAAGTCCCTATTCCAGTCTAAATTCGGACGTAACACAGGCGTCCACGACATCCAAAACACATGAAACTATACAGATTATGTAAGTTTTAATGTGTGAGTTGGTTTCGTCATTATTACCTGGGCACTGGATACGATTATTGGATTCTTAAACACAACCCAGGTTACACTTTCTGCGAGCGGCGGAGTTGTTAAGGAACCTGGGTACGACCAATATTCCAAGGAATCTATAAATATATCGAGAAATGGAAAAGCTCAGATGACGATGAAGTTGAATACACTACTTAAATTTGATCGCAGACGTGGGCGTCGATAAATGGCAAAAATATTGACTTTTTAGTGATGTATCGGTGAACTTTAACTGGGTCGGAAGGATACCATTGAAAACTAGACTTAATAAGCAACATAGCTAAATTAAGAAGCAATTGTCGCTGCAGGGAAAGTCTCAAATATAACCAGCGAAATGAGTTTACTCGGCAATACCGCAGAAAAACACTTCGTCTGTACATGTCACTACCCACAATTATCAACACATGCACCATGTTTGCCGTAACTTTCATCGAACACACTGACATTTAACCAAGAGACTACTGCTTGAGTGTCTGTGTGCTGTGATAGAAACATGAATGACGTTATTTCAACCAGAAAAATGCCAAGTGAATACACGAGGTGTAGCCGATATTTCATCTTACCTGGAAATAAGCATGTAGGGTTAAAGGTCTCTTTCAAGGACATCTTGGAACCCTAATAAGATCGCAAATATGAGTCAAAAACAACAAATCGGAAAAAGAGAAGGGCAAAGTCTCCATGAAAAATATGAATGTACCGACAATGGTTACTTTTTAAACTTACACATCCCTCAATCTGCTTAAAGTTATCGGTAACCTTCTTCAATCCAGGATGTTCACTACTTCCGACCTTAAGAACGTAAATAAAACCGAGGGTTACTTCAGAGATAACCACTTCCACTAATTACTAGGGGTGACTATTGTGGGAATAGTATTGGAGTGGCTGATATGTCACTGGGATGCTGTTGTGATAAAACTGCAACATTGTTAGAAGTACTTTGGTAAGGTTGTGAGAGTCTTCAAGGGAATTCAAGTAGCAAATCTCCATAAATATCAATCAAAGACTATAATTTAAAGTTGCAGACACAAAGTACCTGTTGATATAACTTGAAAATACCACTACCTGCAGAGGCGTAGCCGCGTAGGAACCAATTATTGGAGAACACAACCCACCTGTAGAAAAGTCCAGGATCATGCCCCCCCTAGTAATTTTTTTGAGCTTTGAAATGCTATTTCCTGCATTTTGAGAGCAGTTCCACAAATGAATATAAAGATAATAAACCAATGATAACTACAAATATAAACTTTACAGCTGATTTTTTTAGTCCAACCTTATCAACTACATTAGAAAAAAGAGCGGCTGTCGTAAATATTGGGGGTTACGACACCCCACTTCTACTAATGGGGGGTCACGTATCCTCGCAGCCACCTCTGTCACTTCCTACGCCCATGCCTTGGCATTAAAAAAAGTTCTTTTCAGACAGACAACCAAGTCAGCGAAAGGCTGAGTTTTATTTATGATCTTTTATCAAAGAAAAAAGTTGAGTAGCCACCAAACTACCACGGAGAGCTGAAGTGGCAGCAGGTGATTATTATAGATGCTTTTATTAACGATTATTAAATATGAGTATAGTAATCTCACAGTCACAATCAATAGATAGCTCAGTGTATTGTGACACCGCAACTAATTTATTAATTAATCGCTAATTAATTTATTAACGATTATATATTATGAGTATAGTAATCTCACAGTCACAATCAATAGATAGTTCAGTCTATTGTGACACCGTAACTAATTTAAATCTACAATGCCAAAAAAATGCACAAAAATGTTCGCTTTTATCATAAGTTAACGGCACCTTCAAGAATATTCCCAAAACCGTCAGGCCATTAGGAGAGGTGAGTGCCTCTTTGGCATCCTTGTACAAGTCGGTATTCCAGTGTACAAGATGTAACTAAAACAAAGGAAACATCAAAACAGTTGAAATTCAAAGATTTAATCAAAACAATTCGAGTTCGAATTCCCTATAAATTTAAAGTACATTTAAAAAAATATTACGTACCATGTGAAACGTAATATGTATTACGTACTATGTATGACATAACATGAACTACGTAATATGTATCAAGTACTATTTATTATAAACTACGTCTGACGTGCCCTGTACTACGTTCTATACGTAGTACTGTGTGTTACTATATATGACGCACTATGTATTACAAAATAAGTATTACGAACTATGTATTACATCATGTATTATGTACTACGTGTAACATAATATGTATTATGTTCTATGAATTACTTAATATGTATTAGGTACCAGGGACGGCGGAGCGGAATTATGAGTGGGGGGCTTGAGATAAAAATACAGCATTTTGTATGCTTCTCTGGGAAATTGCACAACAAGTGTTTTAAAGCGTAGTTGTTTCAACATTACATTTGGAAAAAAGTGGGGGGCTACAGCCCCTGCAGCCCCCCCGACTCCGCCGTCCCTGTTAGGTACTATGTATTACGTATTAAGTGTTTGGAATGATGTCAACAAAGTGAGAAAACAGTTAATGGGATTAAGTATCCTTACCTCTCCAGCGTAAGCGTTTCCATCCACAGTGTGCTCTGATCCAGAAGAATCGTCCTCACCCCAATGGAAATGAAACTGTGCTAATTTATATTTATGGGCAACAGCACCTTCAGAGACACCTGGAAAAGGATCGAAATAAAAATAAAATGTGAGATGGTTAGGCTATGCAGTGTTTGGTGAAAAAGTTATCTCTAAGATAAGATAAGATAAGAAATATCTCTAAGTTTTTTTTTTTTAAGCGAATTGATATTTCTTACTTGATGTATTGCCAGCTTCATTTGGAGCAAACTGCACCGTTAATCCATTATTAAGAAGTGACGCATCTTTGAAATCAGGGTAAGAAAATTTTAGGTTCTTTAAGCTGGAATCAAAGGCCGCCTGCGATGGAATGATGTCAATAGGCGATTGCTTATTGCCAATTTTCAAACCAAGATTCTTCACCCAAGTGGATGGACCTGAAAGTAAAAACGATAGTAAAATTCGTCAGTCCTACATATACTGTACCAAATGATGAATTATGTTCGTAGCTTAATTTTAATATCCTTTACATATTTATAATGGATAACCCAATCAACTTTCAGTTACATCTTTCTTCGAAGATAACGGATGCCAAATACTCAACAGTATTAAATGCTTAATCGTTAATTCATGGATTAAAAATCAGCAATGAAAAAAGTGAACAAATCGGTAATTATCCATTTTTAATATAATTACACAAGTGATTATCGAATATCCCGCGTGGTGATTGGCTGGAAATTTATGTCATAAACCTCAATAATCACCTACAGGTGATTATAGCAGTGAAGGCTCAGAAACAAGATGGCGGCTACCTTTGTAAATGTTACCGAGGAGATTTTAAAAGTGCTAGTTCACTACCTTCTGTGAAATGATCACCTGTGTAATTATACTAAAACAATTATTCGCCTCAGGCTTAGTGAATATTATTGGATAATCCCATCGACTTCTTCTCGGGGATTATTCAACAACGTTAACTTCGCTTTTGGCGAATAATTGTTAAATACTGGATAACCCTGCCAGCTGTGACTATGTCGTTGTATCTAGACGTCCAGTGTGAGCCACCTGCTTGAGGAAGCTGGAGTACTCGGGGAAAACCTGTGGTGCTTGGTGGAGTCCAATAAGAGAACACTGTTACCACACGTGACCAACCTGACGTAAATCGAACGACTGCGCGAGACAGGAATCGAACTAAGACCACTGAGATAAAAACGCGTTTTAAATATTATCAGTGACATTTAAGTATTTGCGAGCTCCGTATCATCTATAAATACTCGTGGCCATACCCTCGGAGAAGGCCCTGGTAACCTAGTAGTAATCCACGGCACGAGATTTGGAGAGTCGCGGCTTTGATTCGCTACTGAAGACCCTAAAGTAAAGTATCTTTATTTATACTGGATAACCCTATCAGTTACCTGAGCTGTTCTCCCCAGAGGTCCAATAAAGGCCATCCCTCATGGGTCCAGTGTTACTACAGGAGGAAACCGGAGTACGCGGAGAAAAGCTGCAATGCTTGGTAGAGACAAACCAGACAACTCTCTTTTCACATGTGACCAAGGCAACTTTAATCAGATAACTGCACGAAGCCGGAATCGAATCCAAGTCACAGCGGTGAGAGACACGTGCATTACTACTTCGCCACCAACACCCCCAAAGTGACACTTCACACAAGTGGTCCCGGTTGGGTCTCAAAGTGCATGATTTTGAAACTCGTAAATTTTCTTTCACTTAATATGGAATTAATTAACCCTTTCCAGTCCAAGACATCTCCTACTGACGAGTAAAATCGTCTATCATTAGCCATAATAAAATCGTCCGGCGTTAGCAAGAGTAAAATCAAAAAGTCGGGTAAGGACAAGGAAGGGTTAATGATTCACTGGTATTCAGACCGTCAGTGTAAGACCTCTAGTGTCTTCAGCACCAAAGCAACACTTTGGTTGCAGAGAAAATGAATTGGTGATCACCTAGCACCACCTCCGGGAAAGTAAGAATGCATAAGTGTCCTTAACGTGTGTTGGGTGTTGTGCAGTTGCCATCGCTCCATCTTGATTACGAAGCCCAACGCACAACTTAACTTCAGGAGTTATACACACAGACTTAAGTTATTTTATTTCAATCATATTTCTATATATACATGAATCGTTGCCATAAAAGGATTTATAAAGATTACAGGATATGAATTAAATTAGTTTTCATCAGTCGGAATGCATGTGGCTCACTTCCGAGTTTTCTTTATCTCATTATAACAGTTCCTGTTAGGCTATTACACATATTTCATCAAGACAATTAATTAACACAATTAACTTACAGAATATCAGAGCACAATATTCTAACAACGTGTCAGCGCCAGTTCTCAAAGTAAGGTGACTCATTAATTCCATGGCTACCAGAGTGCTAGACTCGGAGCCATTGAGCCTGAATAGTGAAGGCCAGAGTGTCAATTTGGCAATCTAAAATTTATCAATGGTTTCATGGTTGCCACAGCAATGTTGCATGGTCGAGTGCAGCGTTGAACTACATACACTACGACAATATGTAAGGTGGCAATAAGATTGTAACGGATATCGCCTCGTCGAAGAACTTGCAACGCGTCTGCATTAATGAGGTCACCACGGATCATACCTTCTCTTGAAGCTAATTTATCAAACAAAATGATTATGAAATTAAATTTCACGGAAAAAAATCAAATGTGTCCATGGCTTAAGAATACGCGTTTCGTAATACCCTAAGCATTGGTTTATTGGAGCAAAGTGAAACATGATCAACGATGGTGAAGCACGAGTTAACCAGTTGTCAGCTCTCAGAAGACGGCGAGTGGTCTACATGTTTTAGGAAAAACCAACTTGTCGGACAGTGTTATTTTAAAGAAATCGAAATACGTAAATTCCTTATTTTAATTTGATTCTTGTTATACTGTTGCGGAATGAATAAGCCTAACGATGTGACAAAGTGAAAAGTGTGTTCTAGGCGAGTAAGCAAAGCTCAAATACTCGGCTGCAGTGAGTAAGAGAGGAATAAATTATATTTTTACTTCACACGTTTTATCTGAATTCACCGGGGGAGGCAAGGTGATTCTCGACAATACGAGTCACGTGAGGGGTCACTCCTTGGGTCCTGATTCGCAAACAATCCGGGGGCACGATTTATAATACTCTGCTGGTTGGTTTCTGCTAATTATCATCATTCTTGGGCTGGAAACAAATTTTAGGGAGTCATTTTAAAATCATTGTCGTACATCAATGTGTTATATTTGGCGAGTGATAGACCAAGTTCTTGAGCTCTTGAATTTTCCAGTTAAACTGTCACGTGCTCGCTTTTGCCTTCAGGATTCTACTCTTAGGATATTAATGTTGAAATATGTATCAGGAAGAACCATGAGTTAAAGTTTTATCAGATTTATTATATTTTCCACGAATGCTTCTTTTATGCAACTGATATTGTTGAACTGTCTCGTTACCTAGGGCAAACTTCAGCCAAAAGAGTGGCAAATGATATCTCTCTTCGCGATATTCGCAGCGTAGTTTGCAAGCAATAAAGGAAAACCAACGACGCGGAATGATGGCCCACAAAAGCTCAAAGACATGAAGCTAAACGTTTGATGTCTGACTTTAAAACTTATGCATAAGAAACTTTAAATGGTGATTTTCTATGGAAGGTATGGTGTTTCAAGCCAATATAAATTACAGCGAATACGAATTCAACAGCTATCGGTTTTGAGCGAGAGAATATATCGGTTCTAGTGTATGACAAGCAGGTAAGATGACTAGTGATGATGCCATATTTCAAGCTTCTATGGGATATTTTTGGAGTTCAAGTTCATCTTAACCACTTCAAATGGAGCCACGGGGTATTTGCAACTGACCAGTCGCCAAGTCACGTTATGTGAATTTCCGTGTGAAATATGCACCCGATGAAGGCCTCTCTTTGACTTGAAGTGGCTAAGAACCATGACTATTTATAACATTACATCTGACATGAGAAAGGCGTAAGGAAGATACATGTGCCGCGTATTCATGCGATAAATGAAATATATAAAACCGATCAGATAGTTTAAAATAACAAGATAAATGGAAATGATTCTTAAAATGGCCATTTAGTGAAGGTTCTATTCAAATCCTTCAGTAACAGCAGAGGTTAGAAGCCAGAGGATCGAGAACTAAGAACAGGAAGGAGTCTAAAGTAAATAGGATGGTCAATGTCTTGATGTTGTTTAAGAACTCTAGACAAGGAGGTAAAGGGATGTTCTTTACTACAATAAGGCAAGATTCCCTCCATTTCCGAAGTCTTTAACTCATGATACGTTTCCCGTTTCACTTCCTCATGTGAGATCTCTAAGTATTCATGAAAACATTTAAGTCGTGATTTTTACTCAGTTATTACATAACACTCCAGTGTTACGTAAGTATATAAAAATAGCAGTCAATCAATATTTATGATACATCTCTAATTTTTATGTGTGAATTTATTGTCAACGGGGTCACAAAAGAATCCTGAGCTGGTACTTATTTTTATAACAAGACTGTTTGTAGTTCCGACAAAATTGAAAAGGAACGACAGACAAGGTGTCCAGTCGGACACGCCCATTCGCTGCAGAGCGAGTTTCCCAACAAAGTGTTGGCTAACTAGAAGACGTTCGACTAATGGATATTGTTCAATAATGATTCAGCGCGAGTGGTAACGAAAGATCTGCAAAAGTGCTTCAGTTCACGGCTTTAAAAAGGCACTTTATTCTTATCGCCACTTCGAATATGAGGTATAGTGGGAAGCGATAATAAGGCAGAGTTTTGCACGTTTTCCGCAAAGATTAATGTAGCAACAGTAAGGGGCCCTATTTTTCATACGAAAAACTTTAATTCACTACAGAAGAATGATACCGACCATCTTCAACGATGAGCTGAACCATTGCGGAAGTTAAAACTTTACAATTTTGTCAAAATTAAAGCGAAAACAAGAGCTATGAAGCTGGAGATGGATCCAATTATTCAGCACAAACCGTGACGGACAACTACGCAAAACTGTACCCCAATAAAACAAAAATCCCTCGCTTTATCCCTGAATTTCCGTCGTGCCTACAGGCATACTACCTAAGGGTCTAGTAACTTAAAAAATACCAAAACAAAACAATTTAAGTCTTTCTCAAACCCTGCATATAGCACATGATTATGTCACGGTAATTCAATTACCTCAAACTATCAACATTTTGCAAACTTCACACGCAAGGCCCTAATTATTTTCGAACAGTTTTAAGTTTCAAAATCTTACTGAAGGCCCTAATTATTTTCGAACAGGCTTAAGTTTCAAAACCTTACTTATGTAAGTATCAACAAAATAGCAGTCAATGAATATTTATGACACATCTCTACTTTTTATGTGTGAATTTACTGTCAACGGGGTTACTCAACAATCCTCAGTTGGCACTTATTTTTATAACAAGACTGTTTGTAGTTCCGACAAGATTGAAAGGGAATGACAGACGAGAAGGCGCCCACTCGGACACGCCCATTTGCTGCAGAGCGAGTTTTCCAAAGAAGTGTTGAGCCACAATAGGACGTTCATCTAAAACAAAACACTTAACGCCTTTCTCGAACCCTGCGTATGGCACATGATTATGTCACGGTAATTCAATTACCCCATGAACTATCAACATTCTGGAAGCTTCACACGCAAGGCCCTAATTATTTTCGAACAGTTTTAAGTTTCAAGATCTTTTTGTTGTCCCCATTTTAGAAATTCGTGACCAACTACCCTCGTTTCAGTTTACCTTGGGTAAGTCTGTTTTTCCCAACTCTTCCGCATCAAAAAAAGTTCTACCGCGTGAGAAGATGGTAGACACCCAGTACCTGACGAAGCCTGCAGCAATCACGCAGTCACAAAAGGGAGAAAGAGCTGGGTGCATGACCTTCCTAAAAGTCTAGTTTAGCACTGTGTTATTTTGTTAAAAGAACTTAGTGCTTTGAACTTAATAAACTACAAAAAAAATCTAGCTCAAGCCCTAGTTACATAATCATGAAAAGCTTGTGCTCCCCAGCTATCGGCCTATTGGCTGGCCTTCAGGGCTAAACCTCTTGAAACAGACCCACCTACTTACTGATTACTTCATGATATAATTTCGCAACAGGTAGCTCCCATTAACTCCATAAAGGCTATGCAAATAAGCTTTCGCTAATATAATTTATGAGCGGTGTGTCTACATTTTAGCAAAGCACGTCAAAATTAGTCGTGAAGAACCGTTGAGTTCAAAAGTTAGATACCACTCACGAGCACTTGCCGGCTTAATATAGTCATGGGTTATTTTGAATAAGCTATTAACCCTGGCTTGGTTTTTAGTTGCAATTTATTTTGAATCGCGTGCAAATTGTTCATTTACATAAGTGATTGTAGCTTATTTAACTTTCAGCCTTTGCCTTCATTAAAATACGGCGCATTTCTGCCCTATGAATGGCTATGTTGTTCTTCGTTTTGACGCAACGTCCTCAACATTCCTTTCTTAATTTCATGACCTTCACATTCTATATAATTCAGACATTTAAATACTTCATGCAATTGAAAAATTCGTGAGGCGCATACAATGAATTGAAAACAACAACAACAAAACAGAGTTCTTGTTTAAAGTCTTGTGGCGGAGAGGCCAGAATGTATGCTGAGAAAAAATCATTCATCTACTCAATTCATGTATTTGTGTTGTAATATAACGATTCATTAACACAAGTAAACAAAACTACAACCTAAATTTACCAACTTTTTGCAGGTTCATTTGTTGCGTGTGAAACAAATTTTTCACACTTAAGCATAAAAGCTGCTTTTAAAAAATTTTAAGTCCATCCGGCCAAACAATAGTAAACACTGTTGTGGCGAATTTCGTGACGAATTTCTCATATAATTTGCGGTTGCTAAGCTTCGGATTGATCGCGTTAAATTATGGCAACTCTTCTAACGCTTTGTCGTTGACCATCCCATGCAACGCAAAAAACTAATTGGCTGTTCCTATTCGTAAAATTCATGATGGAAACTACTGCATTTGCGAACAATTTTTGATCAAGTCGTGGCGTACAGTTTCCCTCTGTTATTGATCATGACTTTCTTAAAACAAGTTAAACTTATTCCACTTTATGCTTTGCCAGAAACAACAGCGACAAAACTCCAGATAAACGTGACCGAAAGTGTAATCAGAATTAAGGGTATAATTAAAATGAAAACGTTACCAAAACCTACCGTTTTCTTTGGAGTATCCCCACATTGCAAGAGAAGCCGCTTCAACACCAGATCCTGATGAACAGCAGAAAAGTCTGTGGAGACCTGTGAAATCGCATCAAGCTTTAATATACGATGGCCCCGAAGGCTCACGGTCAAGTAATACTTTTTTAACAGTCTTGTAAAACTATTTTACAATCAAGGGCGACAATCGCTTCCTAAAAGTGGGGGGGACGGAGCCGGCCAAGTGATGTGGAAGCATTCCCTCTGAAAGTTGTTTTTTCTTTTTTAAATCTGATGTTTATGAAATGCCTTTTCCGGCATTCTGAGATAGTTTCTTTGGAACAACATTCATACCTTATTTTTCAATCGAAACGAAGCCATGCATTTCCTCCAAACAGCAATAAAGACGTTATAGTATGACTAAACAAAGTATTTCTGATTGTTTACAAAATGGCGTCCAAAGAAGAACGATCGGACTGTAAAATAATTTGGAAAATTTTCATAATTTGTCATGTATTCGAACCAACAATACCTAGGTAAGAATTGGGGCTGAAAAAGGTTATATCGGAAAATCGTAAAAGTAAACATGGAACCATAAGCGCCGAGGGAACAGAAATTAGGCTTCAGTTGTCATGAACTTTGCAAAAAGTGGGGGGGATAATTATATATGTATCCCCCTCTGTCCAAAAAGTGGGGGGATATGTCCCCCGACCCCCCAGGATTTATGTCCTTGTTTACAATACTGTAATTGTTTTAACGGTCCAGTAAAATATAAATAGAGTGCAGTAGAGTTGTTTTTTTCCATGATCCAGTAAAATTTCTACCCACTATCCAGAAAACATATTTTGGTCAGTCCAGTAAAATTTCTTCAGTCAGTCCAGTAAAGTTTTTTTGACAGTCAGTCCAATGAAATTTTTTGCCATAGTCAGTCCAGTAAATTTTGTTTAAGCATGGTCAAGAAGAGGCAATACAAATATCTGAACTAGAAATCTTATTATCTTTGTAATTGCCATAACTAATAACCACTTTTACCGGAAGTAACGAGGATTAATTGATTACGTCGTATAAATGTACATTAACATACAGGCCAATTCGGGACAGGAAAACGAGGCCGTATAAACACAGCTGTCTAGGTTACAAAGAACCACTTTTCCCTAATGTGAGACTAAATTTTGGCTCAATACAAAGCATATTTCGAACCACCAATCCGTGCTACTAAGAAGGTTAGAAACGAACGGATTTTATAAGATATCAAAAAACCCCTTTGACCTTTGAGTATCAATTTCATAGACAGAAACGTGATCACGAAACTTGCAATGGTGCATGGTGTTGAAGCACGTGTATTCTTTTTGAAAATTACTTTACTGGATTTAACCTTAATGTTGACATTCTCTTATTAAAAAATTAAGAAAGTTCAACAGCTAAGCATGCCATGACCTCCGGATAAAAATATCATTTCAGATATCCAACTGAATGCCTACAAATTTCTTCTCTCTTGTACTTTTTAATGTCTCAATCACCCAATAAATGATAACTCTTCGGAAATAACAACTCGTGGTCACTGAATTTTGCAACCATAAATTATGGTAAAGCACTCTTTGATCGCTGAAATGCGACACAAACAAACCTCTAGCGAAATTGCTAGGTGTGAATAAATCATAACCTTGAAACTCGGTTTCAAATTTCAACGAGACAGTCCTATCTGGATTGCTTTCAAGGCACTTCTAAGGTGTTAAGGTTTTCCAGTAAATTTTTCAAATATCGCCCTCTATCTTGTGTGTGTCTGGCGTGCCGCAAAAATGGAAGGCTACATCGCAACGTACAATTCCATTTAACACTCTTTAGTCTTCCAACAAATTTCAATGGTCAGTAAACAATAACTGAGTGAAATCTGTTGTAAAGCTAATTATTTTCGTAACATTCACTAACCTTGGCATGCGAAAGGAGTTTGCCTTAAACTTCGGCGTAGGATACTACACCAGTACATGGTTGGTCGTCTAATGGCTGCACGTTTCTTCTCAAATGACGTGTCATATGTCAGCATCACTGCCGAGAGGATATCCTCGACACAGTACGGCAAAACTAAACTCCAACTGTTACATGTATAATGGTTGGTTGGTTGGTCAAAACATGCTTCATTTTTCACTTTACTGCCCTATTCAAACGAAAGTTAAATACTCTTACTAGCAAGCATAAAAGTAGACAGATTACAGGAATTTCCACGTGGGGCATTTTAATGGAGAAATGAAAAGATAAGAATCTACCCAAAAAAGCAACTCAATCACTGAACGAGCCATTTTCGGTAAAATATCTTAGCATAGAGGATATCCTCAAATCAACAATTCGAATTTGAACATTTTTAAACAAAAACATTAGTAAGAATTATTTTGATTTATCCTTGAGAAATAAGAGTTGTTGTATGAATACAATAGTAAAAATTAGTAAAAATTCAATTTATAAATACTCTAATCAATTTTTCTCCGCTTCCCAATTTCACTGAAAAAGATAAATTTAGTGTACATTTTACATAAGAGTGAATTTCATTTTTAATCAAAGAATAATAATTGACAATGATAGAGAGCAGATGCCAAATGAAAAATTAAAGATCCAAACACAAGAACAATTGAAATAACACATGCCATAAAGGAATCCCAAGTCCCCAGGGCTCTTGCCAAGTAAAAGTTATTTGGAGGATCAGCAGTCTCTCACCATCCCTGGCTATGTACTTGAACTGACCTGCTTATCAGCCCATGTCAGCTCTGAGTAACAGTTGCTAGTGTACATTAGACATTAATGGAGCAAGTATAACAAGGTCTTTTGCATTTTATTTTTTTTTTCATTTATCAGGCTTTTGTTTCTTATTCTTTGTATTCTGTTTCTTTTTTGAGATTATCATACAGTTTACATCAGCATTTAAACTTTTGCCATTGTCAAGAGGCTTTTTATTTCCTGGTTGACTTTTGGACTCTTGGAGATCTGAAATAATCATAATAATGATGACAGTAATGATGGTAATTTTGATCAAGATGTAATATAATACAAAATAATATAATGCTAGAATAAAATAATAAAATGTCATTTAAATAGTAATTGTTACTATTATTGTTGTAGTTATAATCAGTATGATTACATTGATTACAACAATAATAGTAATACTATATTGACTATAACAATAAGCATAACAATTACTATTCAAAGTATATTAATCATTGATAATGGTGATAAAATAAATAAAACAAAAAAAAAAAGAACTAAAAAAAAGAAATCCAAGTTTCCACAACTAAATCAATTACCTTACCACCAATCAGTGCAGAACCAATAATATCTTCTGCTGACACTGCTGCTTCCCGGAGTTGTACGTCAGTTTCATAATCACCATCACTGCTAGAACTACAAATTTTTTTCACATTACGTTCATTTTAAGGGAACAAGTGACACACTGTCATACTTTTACACTCTATAAAACTCTTAACAAATTTCCAAATGAATATGATGCAGCAAATACTAGAACTCACCAATTTCACTCACAAATTCCAGTGGTGCCCCCCCCATAAGTGTAAAAACCAGCTTCCAAGGTTCCAGACTAAAAGTTGTGGAATCACAACTCATGTATGACATGCTCCTGATTGTGGACCACAGGCAGGACACCTTGTACTAAAGTATGGCCACTCCAAGAGAAATTCTGCATACACCCCAGTGGACCAGTATATCCTACACTCTGCTCTTTTTGACTGCAAAGCTTTGTTTCACCTTCAACTTTTGAGTGACAACACCAACCAATGGAAACAACATGACCAAAAAGATTACAAACCTATCAGTTAGATTTCCTTTATGATCACTCTCACTTTGTTGTGAGCCTTTCAGTGTAGAGGAATTTGCTGAATTATAGGACTTTCTGACAAGGGTTGAAAACAGCTGAAAGTCTGTCAGTATGCCAAAATATATAAAATAAAAATTCTGGTTAAAATACATTGAAGGTTTTCAATAAATTGAATCAGCTTATTAAGAAACTTTTACATTTAATTGTGTTTTATTTAGTATCATAATAATTGCAGTTTTAAATTGTGTTAATATTCTTGAAGAACAAACCAGTCAAACTCATGGCTGTTTTCCTCTACTGAATAAGATTACCTGACATAAGGAAGAATAAAATGCTGTACTAAAAAGCCTCTTTGAAGAGCAACCGATAGCTAAATATGACAGGGTGCTCCCACAATAATCCAACCTAATTTAAAATACCAAGACAACTGAGGAATGCATTGCCTTATTTTTTTAAAACAAACTGACAACCTTCTAACAACCATCAATATGAAATACTTATATCAATGACATTTATATTGCCTGTCAGAGCATTACCATCAGCTTGTTCTTCTACTTCAACAAAGCAATCATCTAGCCAAGAAAAAGCATACAGTTTTAGATGGTGGAAGAATCAGATTGCTAGGAGAACATAAATTTATTAAGCAGATTCATACTGACATGAGACACATCAAAAATACATGGCATCTGAGTATTACAGGTCAAGCCACATCTTGGAAATTTAACTTTAAGTTATGCAGATCAACCAAACTGAGTTGGTTGTTAACATTAACTGATCCAATTATTTGAAATCTTTCTTATTATTTTAGAGCCAACACCCAAATACATCATTCTCTCTGATGAAGGACAGTCAATGGTTTTAGTTTGAGACACATTCAGGTACTCTCCAAGTATGTTTTGGACATCCAAATTACTGGTAATCCTTCACTTATAGGCTAACTAGCTAAGAACTTATGTAGCTAACTGTTGGAATTCTGATTTCAGAGGCTGACCATAATGATTGCTGCAAGGTGCACAACTTTTCAGATACAAGGTAATTCAGCACCAATCCAATGCAATTTACTGGCAAGGTAAACTTACAGATTAATTAGTTGATTATGCACTAGATTGTCACTCATCTAGGCTTATTATAACTGGATTTTATTTTGTTTAATTGAATCCTTAATTTTTCTAACTGCTTTAGGAAAAAGTTTACTTTAAAATTATCATAAAATTATGTAGATCAGAGGTCCCATACTTTGATTGTTAATTGCAATTTCCTCAATGGAGCTAAAAGGTAAAACATAATTTTATGATTATTTGTGGTAAAAAAAGGAGGTTCACTTCACATATTCAACATGAAAAGCAATGTTCAAAAGAGGAATGCATGCACTGAGGAATCCACCTGAATTGAACTAAAGGACAGATTAATCCTGAACACAACCACATGAAACAAAGTTAAAAAAAACCCAAAAAAACCAAAAAAAAACAAAACACTTTAAGGTTTTTGTCTGATGCTCATGCTTGAACTGCCTTGTTCTACCAAAGTTCAGGTGTATTTTTTTCTTATTTAAAAATCTTACCTATAAGTTTTCCATGATTCATGATTTTTGTGGAAATTCCTAAAATGGACCTTGGTCCTATTCAATACTAGTTTTTCAAGTATATACATGCTTGCTTTTGCAGTACATGACTCCTTCATATTCACAGTATATGTATCATGTTTCTCACATGCATGTACATGTAGCTATACCTGGTCCAGTTACCATAGACTGTCACAACCCAGATACTGTCATATGTAAATGAATCTATACATTCAGACTAACCTGTCCAAGTAATCAGTCAGCTGTTTAGCTATAATACATTGCAATTCAGAGCTTAATGTTGAAGATTCTTCTTTTTCATTGTCATTTTGAAATCTATTTAAAAAATTAAATATTAAATGCTACATACATAAAGCTTGACAAATGGACTGATAATTGATGTTTTCATTACTGGTAAGCAGGCTCTTTATGTACACATAATTTATAAAACTTAAATTAGCTCAAATAACTAACAAAAATGTTCAACCCTTTCCTGGATCAATTTTTATACAGACATTCCTTGCTTCTTCTTTTTTATTGATTTGTTTGTTCTTTTTTTGTAATTATTTTATAGCAGCACAACAACTCTTTGCACGAAAGGGTTAGCACATTACCCATCAATTAAACAGGCTAGAGCTTTCTTCTTATCACATTCAATCCTTTAAAACCTCAGCTCCCTATACTTTGGTAATATGCAGTAAATCCTGCAGATATTTATAATTTTTTATCACACCTTTTCCTTTTTGATCTGACTTCATGACAAGCCTCATTATTTCTGCTTGGTTCTTCTGATTCCATGGTTGAATAAATAAATTTCTTAAAATCAAATTGGATGTTTGTAATGTCCTAAAAAGTAGACAACCAAATATGATTTTCTCAGAAATCTGGAGAAATTCGGAAAAAAACTCATACCTACCAAAATCACCAGGACTGTTACTATTTATTTTAAAGTTGCCCATGCAAAATAGAATCGACTTCCAACTCTTCTCCATGCGAGCTCTTTCCAAATGGCATATTTTTACCAGTTCAAAACATACATAAAATAATTCCAACAATGCATAAAATCCGATGAGAAAACGATACCAAACGGCAAAGAACGATAACGCTATCCGACGTTCGCCGACGGTTACCGACAACAATTCGGAAACAACATAGAGTGACGCTGTGAGTTGATCGATGTTATGGAACAAAACGTAAACATAATATATCTAATATATGTTTAAATTACACTATTGAGGGCAAGGTGTAACATGGATTGCCGAAGACGACGACTCTTCGTGGATATCTACGGGTAATAAGTAAAAGATGAGCAAGCAACCTTTCGAGGTTCTTTCTAATTGGGATAAAAGTTTCGACGAGAGTGGTGAGACAAGTGGATCGAATGAGTGGGTCCGAAACGATCAGGTTGCTATAAATTATGATTCAGACGAAGATGAATTAAGTGAGACGGGAGATGTTGGATTTGGGCAGCACGTTTATGCATCATATCAGGTAATGCAAGATATCGTGAGCGACCTATAGTGACAGACGACAATTGTACATCTATGAGGCGAAATTTACGCAATCATGTTCGTCTGTTTTAAATTAATTTATAATAGAGATAAATAACTCGTAGCAGTCTTTGATGAGCTGAACGTTCGGAGGACGACAGTCCACGGGCAAGGAGGGAGGACCGACGGTGATCATAACCCTAACCCTGATGTTCTCACACTAATTTTAAGCCTATGGAAAAGCGAGGTATCTTCTGAAGTCTGTGATTGAGGGTATGGATTATCTCTAATGCTGGTTTAAAGAGCAATAAAATACTGTTAATTATTAACCGGCAATTGGATCATAATTTTAACTCTAGGAAGCTGACACTTGAACAACCAGTTTAGGATACTGTGCAATTGTCTTCTGTTTAACAAATGTCTCTTGTGTTTTACTAACTTAACTTACTTTGACATTCCCATTATGAGTTGTGTGCTGTCTTAAGGTCTACAGCACTGAAGTACATTTTATTTTATTAAACAGAAAAGTGGTAATAAATCTGTGAAGGGGAAGGACAAATTAAAGTGAGTCTTAGTCAGGATTATTTTAGCATAACATTTATTTTTTCATTAAACTGTTTCTTATTCATTAATTTACATGTAGCTATTCATTTAGCAACTAAATTAACTGAGATTGACTTTGTGTACTTTAGATTAACAAGAAATCTTATTTGTACAATTCTGTACCTGCAGCATAAAATATGTCAACCATTTTATTTTTAAGTTCATAAATGATGAAATGCTTTTATTTGGTGTGAATTGGATTTAATTTATACTCATTTTAGAATGTCAGAGATTGATGGATTTGAGGAAGGTGATTCTGTAGACATAAACTCTTCACTAAAACCAAGACAATGTACCACTTATATGTAAGTGTCATTTTATTATCAAAATGTCTAGGAATATCATGGGTATTCCTTGGTCACCCAGGAGATCTAACCTTTAAACCCCCAACTGGCCAAGGCATCTCCATGTCAGAACATACCATGTAGCAATATTCAGAGTTTTTCAAAAGATTGGTTAGTATTGTTTGGGAAAATTGAGCCAAGACCCCCAATTCAGCTAAAACATCTCTTCTTGCTAAAGGAAATCATTTTGCACCACCCAGCCATGTGGTACTAGGTGAACAGTTTGAAGCAATACATTTTTGATTTAATTTACTCTAATTTGCAAGTTTGTTTCTTTTATTCTTCAAGGTGGCTTCGTCACCCACAAGTCCGTGAAAACTGGAAAACAGTAGTGGGTGCAATATGTTTGTTAATCATTGGAATATGTATGTGTACAACCCAAATACATTGTTAATAGTGGTTACAAGAGCAACTGAATAGTATCAACCGCAAGATGTAGAACAACAATAAAAAAATCATTAGAACAGTGACAATAATTATAACAATTATGATTAAACTTTAATCCACTAATCTTCAAACATAATATAGATTTGAAGATTTACTCAAGCTATGGCCAGATGATCTTACGCTTCAAAAATAGCTTAGGTAGTTACAGCATTAAACAGAATAAAACTGTTAAAAGATGAATGGGTTTCTCCACCATCCCTGGCCAGAGTAAGATATTTAATGACTAGACTCAGACTGTAACTGTAATTAAAGCATACATTTATGTTAAACAGATTATAATGCCTATCTTCATCTGTGTACAAACTGCACTCTTTTTATTTTTTAAATGTTTAGTGTTCTTGATATGTGGGATTGTATTATCAGCAATACCTAAACATGATGGTAAGAATACAACTGATCTTCTTCAGTTTGAAAACGAAGGATTTGCCCATTTGTATTTTATCCTGTTTGAAAATGCCTTAATTTTATAAAGTGAAATGCTATTGTAAGCTATTAAAGTTTAAGAAAATGAAAAATGTGCCCTGTAAATACAATTCAAAAAGCATATAAGCATTAAAAAAGGCTGGTGAGAAGCTGTTTCTTAGCCCCTTCAAGCCACTGGAGTTACATTTCTCATATCCATAATATAAAGGAAAGTTATTAACATAAAAATGAACCTCAATTCTTTTTTAATTCTTTTCTAGGGCCAAAATCTATCATATTTTTTGTATGTGCAGCAGTTTGCATTCTTCCTGGAGGTAATTTCAGCAGTAATATTTATTGATACTTGGAAAAAATCCTTGCTGTTATTGAGGAGTTAAACTTCATGACATTTTTACCATTTCAGTGCATTTGAACCTTTTGAATGCCAACCAGTTCTATTTACTTTTCAAGGACATTATATTTACATCCTTGATATTCAAAGGGTTAAAGGCATTTTCACATTAAAACTCAACACCTCAGTATTTCTTAATTAACAAATAGAAAGTTTCTTAAGTGCCCCAGTTCTAATAAATAAAAACCTGAAGTGATGTCATTTCAGCCAGAAAAATGCCCAGTGGAGACAAAAAAAGACATAACTGAGTATTTTCAGGCATTTTTCTCTGTACTCAGATAAAAATAGTTTACTTTTAACTCTTTAGATCCCAGATTTTTCTAGACAAATTTTGAATTATACAGTTAATTCAAAATTCTTCAGGAAATTTACTGAAATCTGCTTATATGCATCTAATTTGCACATATTGAATTGTACAGTTATATACAGTTGGGAGCTAAAGATTAAAAGAAAACAAGGCTTATCCAGTGCATGCACAGGATATATGTTTAAAAAATAAACGTTGTCAAAAGCATGCATAGCATTTTGAGGAAGACAGCTTCAGATGATATTTTGATCCCTGTTGTGATAGGCAAAGAAAACTCTGGGTTTGCACTTTGACATAATTTGTAAACTTATAATTTATTCTTTGGCATATGATAAAGACTACAAGGAACATCATTGCTTTTTTATTATTGAATTATGATTATTTATCACTGCATTTTAAATTTCACTAAATTCAGAGTGCAACTACAGGTTGTCACTTGTGTACACTAAAAATCATTTCTAACTGAAAGCAAACAAAGTAATGTTAACTTTTTCTGTGTTCCACCAGGTTATCACACAGTGTACATTTATCGGGCGACCAAAGGTTGGCGAGGTTATAATTTTGAAAGTCTACCAAGCTTCCGGTGAATGACACTGAAAAATAAGATGACAAACTGCTCGCATGATTCAATATCTGGAATGGCTATTTTTGAATCGGCAGGTTTGATATAAAGGAAACGTGTGGATCATAACCATACCCCTAATGTTAAATAATCAAGGCATAAGCTTTACCTTTGAAGCAGTTATTTTGACATTATATATCATCTGCATGTATTTGGAATTTTGTCTGGTCTCACTAAAAAAATAAGATTAGGATCAGCATTAAGATTAGAGGACATTTGTTGACACATGAACCATTTTCTTGGTGAGAAACACTTTGTATGAACCTAAAAATGAATTTCAAATCATGAATACAACATTGAGTAAAGTTATTGCTTTCCCAAAATGGTTTAAGATTGAAGTGCAAGTGAAATGAAGTTAGAGTAAAGTATGTTAGCCACATATTAGGATCTTCTAGGAGTTTTGGATATTTTGGGTGAAGCACCTGCAGCAGACTGTAGATTTAGTGACTGCAATATTATGACAAGAGTGCAGTCATTATAATTAAATTTGGTTGTAAATACAATATAATATTTGGGCAACTTATTAAACTTGTGAATTCTCATTTTGGTGTCTGGAAGTCTGTAGTTTTAGTAAGTGTAAGCCTTGTCTGTTCCTTGTTTTTCTGCAAAGCAATCAGAACTACTGCAGAATTGAAATCATGTTTTATTTCAGTATCTTGTTATGTATGTGAAGTTCAACTATCATGAAGTCTTGAGTTAATGGTATATCTGCCCATGAAAATGTCAGATTTATGAAGTAAATAAGTTAAAATTCTTTCTAACCCAGGATGATGATCAAATTGCTTCAATTTTTCATTCAAAACATTTTTTCATTTGGTTGTAAATGAAGGAACTAATGAACAAATGAATGAAATAATGGAATTACTGAAACTATTTAATAATTTAAATATAGCTATAATAATGTGGATAATAATAACAACAGCAACAACAAATAAAAATAATAGAGAACATGATATTTGAAAAGCTAAAAAATACTTCCCTCCTGCTCATGTTTTTGTAGATTTTCTTGGTTCACTGGTATGATATACTGCTTTTATACAAGTCAAGTAATATTATGTAAAACATACAACTACACCAAAAATAGGGCCCCCTAAATTGATTAAATGACACACCCAATAATTTGGGGTGGGGGAATTTAATGCCAACATCATTGATTTCTACTTGAATTTTCCGGTTTTGTCCGAATTTTCTTGGAGAGGATTCTCCACACTCATTCAACCCATGGTATAACAATCATCGTGTACCCCTTGCACCATATATATATGTATATATATATCAGCACCTTTCCAAATCAAAGCCACTGCACAAAGCCATACCAGAAAATAGGTTTAAATAAATTTTCTCAGGTATAAAATACTTTCTTACAAATGAGCTTGAAAAAACAAGCTTTGTGGTAGATTATATTTACAAAATTACATTTCATTATATATTATAATTTATGTCAATGATTGGTTTACAGAAAATAAATACTTCAGATTACTGGCCACCAAATGAGATATACATCGCCAGGTTTCATGTTTTTCAGATTCAGAAACTTCTCCTAGTTTTTCATTATTAGTATTGCTCTTAAACGTAGGTTCCCCTTTCGTGATTGCTTGATGACCCCTGATCTAAAAAAGACAACGGATGAGTCTTTCAAAATTCATAAAACTCGCCTTAGTTTTGTCCTTGAAAAAGTCTTATTAATAAGATTAAAAATCCTTTGCTTTACTCCAGTTAATCCATAGTTTGCACGAAACTCTTCTATTTGCATGAAAGAAAGTGAAACTTGGGACGGCTCGCGAAAATTGGGAAAACCAATTTCAGAATGATAAATCGATCAATCTATGATACCTATTCATCTGTCAGCACATTCACCAGCTACCCAAGAATTATTAAATGTATCAATGGTTACATTATATAAAAAACATGAATAAGGAAATCATAAAAACATATATAAATATCAAATCTAGAATTACAATCAATATACTACGCTCTCATTCAAGATATCGACCACTTCCCAACGTTAAAACTCCGTTCTTTAACTTCCCAAATATAGTGCATATAAATGTATGAATTAGTAAATCAAATAATAGATTTTTGGGATCACTTTAGAATACGTGGATCGCTCTCTTTAGAGACTCTTCTTTGATACCAAAAATACTTTTTCTCCCCATTCACATGTTTCGTTCCTGTTCGAACAATGTGTATTCGCAACTTCCTGAAGTCAAACTTGCCTTCGGCAATCCTGTATTTTAGCGTCGGATTAGATTAGGGAAATAAAATAGCGTCGGATTCATTTTATGAAGAGCGTTGGATTAAAACATATACTCTTAACCCTAACCTAACCGAATCCCTAACCCTTTAAAATGAATCCGGCGCTATTAAAATGAATCCGGCGCTATTAAAATGAATCCGACGCTATTTTATTTCCCAAATCCAATCCGACGCTAAAATACAGGATTGCCCTTGCCTTCTTCAACTTCTATCGATACTGTATCGAGCCCCACCTTAATTTTAAGCTCCAGTCCGATCTTTAGTGATAGTTGGTCCCAGGTTAGCTTAGCTGTCGCAGAATGAATTATGGCATTTAGTCATTTCTGCTTACCCTCATTTAGATTTACTCTTTCCGCGTCCTGCTGACTAGGCGTTGATGTAGCTGTTACTGTTACTGTGGTGCAAAAAAATATAAATATACTTTAGATATTATACGTTAAGGACACTTTTCTTGACATGGCTGCGGCTCACAAATAGATCATAAAATGAAGCCAGTTTGTCTTAAGAACTCTTTGAAATAAAGTGGAAGTATCGCCTTTGTGTCTTGTTTTAACAGATATCTCGAGTTCTGCCAGATGCTTATTTTATATTGATGTTGTACAGTATATTTATTTAAATTGTCAGCTTGCAATGGCTCTTGGCCCTACAAGGCGTTTGCCCGCATTTTGATCCCCGATGCATAATTATAAACATCTGCACAATGTTGCTGACAGCAGTTCTAGTCCGCCTCCACACTGCGTCAGCAGCGCCATTTTCCCTTTCGTGAACAGTATTTTCCATCCTAATGTTTTCGGGTTTCCCAAGTGCCCTGAGAACCCTTACTGAATGACGAGATGTTTGATAAATTCCCAATTTTGAGCAGGGTCAACTGAGCTACCAGCCTAGTGAAGTGGTTAGTACGAATAGCGATCGGTACCAAGGGGGTTCGAATCCGCTGTGAAATTGAGTTTTTATTTATTTTATTTTATTTGCTCTCAAAGTGTTATTTTACTCTGCAGTGTTTGATTTTCTTCGAGCTTTCGTACAGTCAAAATGTTAAAACTAGTGTTATGAAGCGACAAGCGGGTCGAGTTAGGGTATAAGCGAGGCGGGGAAACAGAACACAAACGCGTTTCTTTCTCTAACAAAGGCCTGTGCTCGAAACGTTGGAATTCTTTGAGATCAGTTACGGCAGCTATCAACATTTTAACTTTTTACCTGAAAGATTTTGAGTTGTTTCTCTAGGGCACTTGGTGGAGTCAGGGTGCGGAGGGTACACTTGGGGAAGGCGAGAACATTAGGATGGCAAAGACCTTTTGGGAAGGCGAAGACCGTTTACGAAAGGGACGACTGCGTCGGCGGCGAACTAAGATTGATCTGATGGGGAAGGGTGATGCACACAAATGTCAAACAACCACACCTACGAACTACCAGCCGGGGTACGTTCGACCGCTATACCTGATCGTTTGAACTTAAATATTTATTTTATAGTTCCACTAAAGCCACTTTGATGAAAATGATAAAACATGAACGGCGCACTCAGTTTTACCATATGTGAAGAGCCACTATGCTTGGACTTTACCTTTGACAGTCTTCTTCCTCTTCTGCGCCTTATATTCCTTCAAGAAGGCGGGAAGTTTTCTCTCGCCTTTACTATCTTCGTCTGATTTGCTTTCCTCCTTAACGTTATCTTTGTTGTTTTTCCGTGAGTCCTCGTGCTCACTCCAACTTTTCCTTATTCCTTTCAGGCGTCTCTGCCACTCTGCCATGTCATTCTACACAATTTATCAAATATATACCAGTACGTTAGTCAAGAAGTGAATTAGTTAGTTTATTCATTCATATTTTCTCTATTACTTTTATTCAACACAGCCCATGAAAAGCAACCTTTTTATTTTAAATAATATTACTGGAATTAGCCAGGATGGTTGATGGGCTACCATACCCAAATATTATTAAATAAATAAATAAATAAACAAATAAATAAAACATTCATAAGATCCAATGATAAAAAAATTTTCCTCTTCGTCGAAAACACTCAAGGAACCGGTTGTTCGAAGCACGATTAGCGCCACTCTAAAATTACCAGCTTGTCTGTTGTTTTGGTTTTATTTTGGTTGAAAAATCAAGCTCAGATTTCATTGTTTAAAACCCCTTTGTATATACCCGAAATCTGTGGAAGAAAAATCCAACTTTTTTCAGCAGCGTGATCGGAAAGCTGACCAGAAAATGTTCGCTAACCCTTGATTAATCTAATCGCCTTCTGAACAACCAGGCCCAGGAGTTAAATGAAACTAGGTAGGCGCTGGGGCCACAATTTGGTAACCGACTAGACGCCGTAATTTCCTAAACTGTCACCATCAGCTGGGGATGCAAACGTCCTAGAACCGATTCTATAGTCCCCCCTGCACACTTGCTAAATCTTTTCCTCCAACTAGCCCGACATGGCGGCATCCAGTTGGTAATCAGTTGCTGATTGAAATTACGGTTCTAAGCGCTCGCTACCTTTGTAAACAAGATGTAAACATTGCTCATTACAAATGAGCAGTGTTTACATCTTGCATGGTTCGTGTATTTCCCAGCAGGATAAAATAAGCGGCACAAATCATTCGCAATGGATTTTTGCTAAAAACCGGTCAGGTCTGTGGTTGTCGAATATTTTGTAAATATTCTGTTTAGTTGATTGTAGAGTAATCAAGACTATTATTGAATTACTTTATTGTTGGACTTTAAACTCTAATAATTTAGCTGCAGTCTTAATTGTTGACGATGCTTTATTCAGGGCTTGTAATCTAACAGGACTATAGCATGTTGTTTACGTCAAGAGAACAAAGCACAATGTGAGGTGGAGCTTCCGGGCGAAGCCAAAAGAAAAAAAAGTGAAGTCTTGTAACTTTAGAGTCAGTTGATAATCGTGGATGTAGATATGTAATTGCAATAAAAGAATTTAAGAAGAGTTGTGATTGAACGTTTCCATACTTACTGAAAGATACAGTCCCCGTTTGTGTTTGGAACCAGCAGAAGCACAACTACCTTGTTACGCCAGGTAGAAAAGTGCAACAGTGGTGGAAATCCCAACCACATTTTGTTAGGATGACAGCCTTACGGAAACGTCTCGGAAGAACTCTCTCATTGACTAATGGAACAACAATCAGCAGACAGTTCTGCTGATGTAAATCGCTGAATACGTCGATGTCATAAACACGGAATTTTTTCGCGTCAGTTTTGAAGAGCAGAAAGGATTGTGACCAAGAAGTTTTCATTGTCAACCACAGTCACCTATTTGCTTACTTTTCAGCGTTTATCACCAGAGGAAAAGAATTACCTGAAAAACGCCACGACAAAATATTCAATCTTACCCCCGATTGCTCTGGTTTAATATTGCCTTTTTCCTGTACTATATGTCCTGACATGTTCTGCTTTCCTCTCTGCAAACGTTTCTTTTCCATCAGTTCTTGTTTCCATTTTGGTACACCCGGTGCTACAGCAGGAGAGTCAGAACTTTGGGGACCTTCAAATACACACAAATAAATTTGTCAAACATAGACCATCATTCCATGACTAAGAAGTTAGCACATATATACATGTGATGTGAAACAATAATTTAAGTATAGATCTGTTTATTTCATGGGCTACTACATCCATTACGCCGCGAACACATGGTTTATATACACAGTACATATATTCATTGCTCGATCATATATGTATATGGGTATACGTATATGGGTATGGGTATAGGTATATGCATATGCATATGTACTACGTATGACACAAACTGCTTGTCTTGGAGTCTAGGACAAACAGCTCTCAAAACTATTTTCCGGGCACTACTGTAGTTGTGACGTACCTGATCTTCCTTTCAACGATCTTCCCACTTCATTTCTTCTTGGGATGTTGCCGTTAACAACCGGCGGCAACATATTACCTCCTACATCTAAAGTTTCATTCTCTTTGAGCGGTAGACGCTGAACGCTTTTAGACATTGTCTTTACGGTGATCGTAACTGGTTTAGGATGTTCCAGGTTTTGTCGGCCTAAGTCGATGCTTTGCCCTGAAGATGAATAAGACCCAAGAGGACTTTTGACTCTAGTTTGTCCATTTTCTAATACTCGATTAGCGAACACTTCATTCTCAACTGACACAAATGAGTTAGAGTTTCGGTTACAGTGGAATGCAGGAGATCCTACAGGACTTGTAACTTTTCTTAGCTTGTCAGGAGTGGGTGATACCACAAAGCTTTCCTTAAAAGTTCTGCTTTGCATGCTTTCATTGTGTCTTTGTTGAGGGTTTCTAACTGTTTGCGAGTTCAGTACTTCGGGTGATTTTGATACTGGCGATTTTGCAGCGGGAGGTGGAGACTTGTTTGGGTTTAAAGGTGGGAGATTATTGGACAGTATCTGGTGTTTTGGCAAATGGGAAAAGGAACGAGACCCGGGTAGGGTATCAGTTTCCTCGATGGGATGGGGTGCGTTGATCGGATTCGGATTTGAATTAGATGGGAGTCTTTGATTCCTGTGAAACGATTTGCTAGACGTTTTATAAGAATCAATGTCTTCGTAACACGTTCTTTCCGAATACAGCACTCTTTCTGGTAGCTCATTCGCTGGTGAAACATAAGAAACGCGTTCTACCGAGTTATCCATCGATGGCACACGACGTGAAGACTTAGCCTGAGATATATCATGATTGTAATGCGAGAAAGGTTTCATTGATAATTGTTCAACGAAACTACGAGTGTCAGAAATGGATGACTCAGAAGAAATAACAGGCATACGATTTTCACGTAACGTCTCCATGTTTGACTGAGGTTCACTGGGTAGATACCTTACGCTTGTTGCACTTCCTTTAGGGGATGACAAAGTCTGCGCTGCAGGTCTACGACTATGCAGATCAACATAAATGGGAGTTCTTTCTTGGGTAAACGAACGAACAGGAGCTAGATGTCTTGTACCTGAAAAATCAGCTGTCACAGCCGACTCGTTGGGATAAATATCTTTGTTTGATCTAGACTGGTTCATCGCTCGAGCGTACCGCGGTTGGCTGTCATATCTTTTGGTTACTGCTTCTCCAACGTGGTCGACATCGCTTTCATCTGGATAGCCGATAGGTTTCTGACTGCTTGCTGGAGGAATACAGCCCAGCATTGCCCGGTCTGCACCTTTCCCGTCAAACACAAACTCAGCAACTTGACCCGCTTGGAAGACCGTCGCTTGGTTAGCGTCCGCCTGGCCTGGAAAAGTGTCTTTGTGATGTGTCTGACGTGTTGCTACTTTCAGTTGACTAGTTGCACTTATCTGCAGGGGCTCGAGTTTTGAGTGGCCATCGTGAATCCTTGCACGGACAATTCCCGACTTGGTTTGATCATCTAGATTGAAGTTTGTTGATTTAACAGACTGAGCGACCATTGACTGTTCCTCCAGCCTCGCTTGTTCCACATCTGTCCTTTCGCCTTCCACAGGTCTCAGGTTACTTCGCTTTTCAAAGACCTTGTCTAACTCTGAACACTGACGGTCAACCAGGTGAACATTTCTCGGTTTAAACGAATGCGTGTTCGTTGGATCTGGCTCCTGAACGCTTCGTTCTTCATCCGTTGTAATTCCTTCCACTGGTGTGAGGTTTCTCCGTCTTTCTAACAGTTTGTTTAACTCAGGGTCAACGTCATCCCCTGGGAAACTCTTCGGTCTAGGAGACTCTCTGGCAACCGTTTCTTGGTCACGGCTGCTCTGGTCCGCATCAGCTGCAAGTCCTTCCAGTGCCCTTAAATTCCGGCGTTTTTCAAAAACTTTGTCTAGCTCTGAGCAGGGACCAGATAATGTCATGTGCTTTCTGCGGGGTGATCTGCTGGTTTTCTTCCGCTCTTCAACTTCTTTCATCCACTGCGGCTTAGAAGGAGCTATTTCCGTCCTGTCTTCTTTAGCAACCTCGTTTTCTTTCGAGTCTTTTGCAGTTTGAACAAGATTCAAGGCGGTCGGACGCTGTTTTGGAAAAAATAACACGATATGACTTATCTGCTGAGAGCAAGGGCGTTTACTCGTTGTTAGAAATTATTACGGTTAATTATAGTTCGTAAACAAGAGTTACGGCACAACATCAGGAAACATCCACCAGCCCCACAATTACAACTGTTAGAATAACAACAACAACAACAACAACATAATCATGAACGACAACAACTTCTAAAATATCAATAACATCAAAAATTGTTTGAATTTTATCAAAATTAACCAGGTTTAAGAACAGGTAAAATTCAAACAGTCACACAAACACTTAATCAACAAATCAAACTTCCATTTTCCTTAAAATGAAAATCATCATCACTATCGACAACAACACCACCACCAACAACATCGACTTTGACAACAACATCAACAACAATAACAACAATAACAACAACAGCAACAACAGCTGCAGACCATTTCTTGTTGGCAGTTATTTGCGGGTAACGGTGGCAGTCCTTCAGTAAATAAACATACCAAAAAAGTAAATATAATAAATACAATGAAAATACTAATTGAGAGTATCCTCACCTTAAGTTCAGACTTTTGCATTTGAATTTTCAGGGCATCACCTAAACCTGGAAGAGCGATCCCTGAACGTAAATGGGGCGGCTTGGTGACTTCTTTTTCTTCTTCGGAACTCGAATCTGAGGGTGTAAAGGAGTCGGATGTGTGGATGGACTTTTCAACTGATTTCTCTCCCCCGGTCACTCGCGACGTAACCCAAATTTCACTATAAAAAATCAAGGTCTGACATTTTAAATTTCAGAGGGCTCGATCACTTCACGAGTGGATATGCTCAGTTCAATCTTTAAGCAGAAGCACTAGACTGTTAGCAAACAATCTCCTCACCACATAATCAGTAATGACGATCGTAAAGGGCTTAGGTTAGAGCAGAGGTCTGGGTCGACCACGTGGACAATCAATACAGTAAAGAACGCGCGAAGACATGGAGGGAGTAATGTAGTGTTTATGTTGACATTAAATGTATTTTGTTTAATTTTACTCATAATAAAACATTAAATAAATGCTCAAGTGAGTATTTATTACAACGATGATAACGACAGTGAGACAGCAGAATATCTGAAATCTGAGATCCGAGATTTTACAGCACCTACAGCATACGGCTCTAAGGCCTCATTTGCGTAGCAACAAATGCATCGACTCCACTATTTCAGTCCAATCGTTTTTTCTAATTTCTAAATCTTCAGCATTCTTAATAAACCTCACAAGTTATTGATGAACAACAATGATGGTCCAACGATATTATTCGTCACATTTATGGCTTTGTATGAGAGAAAAATACAAAAAGAGCAAGATGTTGACTATTTTCAACAAAGACCAGCCTTTTTGACCACCGACCTTTTTCTCCAGTGACGGCACCACGGAGGGACTGGGGACTCGCCCCCCTTTCTATCGTCAAGGCCAATTTCTAACTGACCCAAATGCGAATAGAAAATGTTGAGGGAAGGGTAGAGGTAAGTTTTTGACTGAGGATCTGAATTTTTTCATTATTTTAAGCTCTGGCCAAACAAATGCAAAATCGCAATTCAACATTGTTCAACACAGTCGAATGCAGCATGTTGAACTTGTTTGGTCACCATGTTGTATCATGTTGTATCATGTTGTATTATGTTGTAAGATGTTGTAAGATGTTGAACGAAGTTTGATTTCCATCAAACATTTCATGCGACATCGTTCCACACTGTTGAATGCAACATGTTGAACTGGTTTGGCCACCATGTTGCATCATGTTGCATCATGTTGAACGAAGTATGATTTCCATCAAACATTTGATGCAACATTGTTCAACATTTCTCCTGTTCTCATGTGTCAACAACAGTTGCACTCGTTTGGCCGCGCACTTCAACATTGTTGCACTCGAGCACGCGCAGCAAGTCGTCTCTCAGGCAAGGGCAACGAGTAGTTTGGCTTAAAATTCGGGATCGTTGTTCGTCCTAGATCCCTAATCTCCACAATTCGAGTCTGCGCCGCACAACATATTGCATTCGTTTGGTCACGCAGTCCAACACCATTCAACAAAGTTGAATTCAGTAATGTTGCATTCATTTGGCCAGGACATGATTTCTTCGCTATTTCTAGAAAGTCGGTGGCATTATTCTATCGCATACTTTAATAGAAACAGTTCGCACCTTTCTTTATCGTCGTCATCATGCGCTGTCGTCTCATCCTTCTCGCTCATGTTAACCTCAGAAAGGCCAGGTGTCCAGCTTTTTTTGCTCATTGCCGTCGGCTTTCGTCTTGCCTTCATTGACCCTTGCCTCGCTATGCTGGCCTTGCTTTTCATAACGCCTACATTCAAAACTACCGTCGATCCCTATACACAAAAAAAAAACAAACAAAACATATCGAAGATCAACTTCAACGTGAATTTTAAAATAGAAAACGCATTCCCGTCGTCCATTTGCACTTGCAAAAAGTAAACTATTGATAGAAACAAATGAAGACGCTGTTACTCTTTGGACAACGTATATCAATTTTTAGAGTTCAGTGTATCAAAAAAGTGCACTGGCTAAAATCATTGCACAGACAAGCCCATGCAAATGTACAAAATTATGCCATTATAGAGGTAGTATTTTATGACAGCTAACGTTCAAGACATCTTGTAAGTCTGTCTGCCCAGGTTAGGCTTTATTGAATCTAATTTTCTAAAAAATATGCATAGAAAAACAACCAGTACATGGTTGAATTAGTAACCATGGTTCTATCAATCAATCAGTCAAGTAATGAATCAATCAATCAACCTAGACAGAGTGAACTTACCCCAAGGATTTTAGGTAAATCAGTGTCTGATGATGGAGATGTTCCCTCCAAATCCTTTGCTGGAACCTGTAATCAAGAACAATCAAAAAGTACCAGTTTGTACTGAGAAACACTGGTTTTACTATGGAACAGAATAAACATCAATTGCACCATTATCTTTAATTACTATAGAAAATATCCCTGTTAACAAAATACATTTAAAAAAAAAATTAATGAACTGAACCTCCTCCACATAAAGTATGCACAGAAAAGAATTGAGACAAACGTTTGACAGTTCTGTTTTGGGACATTAACAAGGAAATCATGTTTTGCTGACTTTTGACACAATGTTTTCTTATGTCTGATAGATATTGACATGGACTTATCTGATATATCACTCTCACCTCTACAGATTTGCTTTCAGTATGTACTGACTGTATCTTGAGGTAATATTCTTCCTAAATGAAAGGAACAATACAAACAATAAACTAACTAAACAAGTTTTTTTTGTTTGTTTGTTTTTTTGTTTTCTTGTCTTTTCCACAAAGATCAAAAGAACATTTGACAAGTTAAGTGAAAAAATTTATTCAAGGGTCAATTCACCTAGCACAAAAGGCTAATTGGTGATGCATTGTCTGGCTAATTGGTGTTATGAGAGATAATGAACACAGATTCTGTCAGTTACAGGTTAATATTATAGCTACAAATGGGCAGAAATCTCCAGATAGAATAAAGAAAGGAAGTCATTGGAAACAAGTTGGTTGGTGCAAGCCAAGGCAAAACTATCTAGAAATGCCATAAAGTGACCCTGCATGCAAGAAATATGACAGTATGTATCCCATGCAGATAATTCAATATCTATATTACCTTTTCATTGCTGTCCTCAAAATCTGTTTCAGTGTTGGTAATTGAAGACAGAACATCGGCAGCTGACATCCGGGCACCTCTACTTATGACCTATTCCAGAACATAAAATAATTTCTTCATTGCATCAGAATAATAAAAAATTGATTCACTTATGCTTATGTTAGTTACTAACTGTGTAGCAAGGCCAGGTATTTTGAGAATATTTACCTGTGCTTTGTCTTGCATCTCACTTAGTTCTTCTTTCTGTTTCTTTTTGTTTGCTGAAATCTGGTCAACCTTATCCTGTGTATTCCTTGGTTCGTTGTTGTTGTGCAATTTACTTTTTCGCATTTCATTTAGCAAACTCTCCTGCAGATTGCTTCCCTTTTCTGATTCTACATTTTCACTGCCACTTTCTATATTATCTTTAATGTAAAACAAACTTGCATTAATTGAAGGTTTGAAATACAAGCAGGCTTAGACCTTTAAAGTGAAAAAATCATTTTATAATACAAATTTTATTACAGGTCTTTGGTGATAGGGTATGGGAGTGTTACACTTAATGACATAACAACTTCACATTAACTGTTTCCTTGTATAATGATCTTAAAATTCCCTGTCCAAGTACACACTGTCTAACAGACTAAGTTAATTGAATTTGCAAGTCAAAATCAGGTAGGTAGTTCCTCAATGCATTGCAAGGCAAGATTCTCAGTTGGTATTTCAGAAACAGGTAGAGGTTTTGTAAACGGACTAAAGATGTAAACTCACAATCGCCAATCCCAAGATTGTCAATGAGTGGTTGACTGTTGCTCATATGGCAAAAATATCTTCAACATGTAATTCATTTGGAGAGTTCTGGAAACTCTCATCTGGTTTTCATCTGCTTTGACTGATGACTGCTGTTTGAGTAAACCGCTCAATAAAAATCACAACTCAATCACCAGTTCCAACTAATACTAACATTACTCTCATGACCAAGTAATCCCATGCATGAGTGCAAAGATAAACAATTTCCAAAATGGCCTTACCTTCCGATGGAAGAGAGTTCTAGAAAGGTAACAGGACTTAGTGAGTGAAATCATTCCTTTCACTTGATACACTAAAGTTTCGTTTAGAAGCAAGTGAATATACAAATTAAAACGACAAACCTCGCTGCTTAAGGACGGAATTTTTTTGCGTCCTGAAACTCTTCGAAACTCTTCTGCGTCATCACTGCTTTCCAAACTGTCACTCTAAAACCAAAGGTCATCTAAGGTGTCAAATTTGAAGAGGAAAATTCTCCATGCTCTGGCAACAAGTGTTTATTGTAACCAGCCCTCGGAGTCACTTTGAATTATCGGAAGCGTTCAAGCGACTTCGTTTATGCAAAAAGAGACAATTGCCTAACGGTTAGCTTGCTTCAGCGAAAGCGATCAAGTTCTATCAGCCTCGTCGAAACCGAAGTCGCGCTACGGTTTTTCTACGTGTGAGACATTTAAGGTAATTAATCTTCCTAAGTGGCTTAGTCCGTTAACATATGCGGATGAAGTTGGCTACGATGAAAGCATTTATGCTATAAACAGAGGGCTCCAAGTTGTTGCCTTCCCTTTGCAATTAAATATCCCGGAAACATTTTCCTGTCCAAGAACATTAACGTTTAATCCTTTCATTAGTTTATATTCAAACCTGTGAATTCCTAAATGAAGTATTACAAACCGCATGTTGTGCACTCGTGCCTCGAATATTTAATGCACACACAATATACAGTGTGTTGGGCTTTCGTACATTAACAGCAGGTATACCCAAGATTTGTTTTGTAGACGTCCCGATAAAGTCAGTTATTATTTTAGAACGATAGTACCTATGTTATATGCATGACCAAGCATTCTGTTTCGTAAATTATTTGAAAAGAATATAAATTCACAGTCTGTGACCTTAACAATTACACAAGCGAGAACCCTTCAATTCGTGGCGAAATGAAATGTCACTCTAAACTCAGATGTCATCAAAGATATGCCAAACGACCCCCATTTATTTCTGCTAAGTCTCTTGGACAGTCTATCTTTTCTTTTTAGCTGTATTAGGAATGAAAAGAAGTCGATGAAGGTAAGTAATTGGACAAACTTTATAAAGTTTTCGCGTGCACATTAAAACCAGTCACCATAACACTTTAATTGTTTAAAGCAACCACTTTAAATCTACAGCATAATTTTACCAGAAGAGTACTCGTGAACTTAAATGGATCTTCAAAATCTCTAAATGTTTTTATTGACCGGTCATCGAACCGTACAAGATCTACCGCGAATTTAAAGTCAAAGAAGAAGTGTGTTAAACGCAGCAGGTTGATCTTAAGTTATCGTTAATCGTTGTAACGAGACCATCATTTGGCTTTGGCTATTAGCACAATGAGTTCGTACCTTTGTGTAGCCATCAAGTTTATCCCAGACTCCTTCCATGGTTAATCCCCAAAATCATGGATTCAACACAAACCGTGAAAGTTCAATCTGCACACTTCGATTGACAAATATTGACTTGTACGCATATATTTTGGCCAACATAGCGACCTGCTGGGCCTCGGCTGTTACTCGTTAAGAAGCGACCAGAGAGAGATTCCTTTGCATAACAGGCACTTTCTTGAAGAGGACCACTTCCTTTGGCTACAGAAAAATTTGTGTAAACACAACCGTATCGGGTTGCCAATAATCTGTTTTCCTTCTCCGAACCAGAGAGCGATCAAATCGATTGTTGATGAAATAATTTTTTTCGCGCGAAAACAAATTCAGAGAGACTGGGTCAGAGTCAAATGGTCAGGGGAACTGAAACCGAAATGGTTTTTTTTTTTGGTTTTTTTCTCGCGTTTTCGCAACATTGGTAATTTCTGACTCTCGTATTTCTTTCCTTGGATGAGGCTATTCTAAACTAGGTACAACTTATTTTCTTGATCACAATTCTGACCCTCAACCAAATGCTAACGCTAATTTTGAATTTAACCCTGTATAGTCACTCTATCAGTGGATTATGTTTAAATTAACAGTTTAAACAATTTTTCCACGTTACTTAACCAGCCCAAGGTAAAGTAGTCTTACCCTACTTTCGTTACAATCGATTACCGATTGGTTAGGAAAACGCATCACTACCAACACATCTGCGGTGGTTGAAGTAAAAGAACCAACTGAATCGGGAATATATTTTTCCATCGCAACAGGGGGATAAACAGCTTGCTTCTGATTTGCTAGACATTTCTGACGGGAAATTGTCAACTGGCCTATGCAGTTTTGAAGATATTTTCTTGAAGTCATCAGGAAAATACAAAGGAAAACCATTAACGAAAAGTGTTTTGATACCAACGTCAACCAATTGCTTCAAATTAAACCAACTTAGACGTCATCCTGCTCCTTAAAATATTGGTTCATTTGAGAATATATTTCAAATACTCGTGAGATTGACCCTGAAATCAAACACCACAGCTTCGCCTCAGTCTTTCTTAGCAAAGCAAACTTTTTGGTAATTCGGATTCGCCTCGATGTTCAAATGCTCGTCGTCTTCTCTCCCACGATACACAAAATTAGCATGTGAAAATATCGTACAAAATTTTTCTTTCAGTTGAACATTACGTAAGTGTATTTACAGGTATTTATAATTTTTGAATTATTCATATAAGAAATACTTCGTTTTCCTGAAAAACAGGCAAATGATGCTCAGCAAAGTAGACATACAGTTGGCCTTAATAGATAGTTCAGTCAAAGTTTAAGCTTTGCAAACTTAGTAGCATTATATCGTGAGAAAAAGAATGATGAGTTTGAATTCCCTGTTTCAAAAAACCTTTTAGGCTAAAAGTGCGGACAGAGCATCGAAAAACTTCCCACGGTCTTCACTTTTGACTTCAATCACTTAAAAAAATAAGAGAAGGGTGTTAATATTATGATGTGCATAAACCGTTAACACAACTCTAGAGAATATTCTCACGGTAGCGTTTAGTAGTCGCTAATTTGTGGCATTCACTTAATGCTTCATCTACTGGAAAATTCGAGAAAAGATTAAAAAAGGTGGGTTCATATCGTCAAATCCAGTTCTTAACGGTCTACTTTTTTTAATTCCGTGCGAGAGCAGGCATTTAAAATAACCTTAGTTCCTATTACCTACTTGAACAATAATGGCGTAGGTTGACCATGACGGAAAAGACTCTCTTGAGAAGAAATCGTTTTAAAAGGAAAAAAAGTTGAAAAAATACCAAAACCAAAACCCGATAGTCCTAAAGTTTCGAGCGAAGGTCCTTCGACACGTTTGCCTCAAAGTGCCTTCGCTCGGAACTTTAGGATCGACAATTTTGAGTTACGGTAGTTTCCGCATTTTTTTACAGGCCGTCTAAGACCCCGTTCACACGATACCGGTACGAAATGAAACCGTAACGAAATTATTACGGTTAGGCCTTGCGTTCACACGGTACCGGTATGAAAAAGCATGAAACCGTAATGCTAACTGTTACGATTTGAAACCGTAATGTGAAACCGTAATCGTGGGAACAGGTTCGTACCGTGATATTTTGATACCGGTGCAGTTTCGTACCAGTATCGTGTGAACAGGGTCTAACACTCTCTAAGCTATATTCTGATAGTTTCAGATTATTGATCTTTACTCCAAAATACTTTTAGCAAATTCCCTTAACGTTGAATTTGATCAATGAAAAGCGTTGCACACCCAAATAGTTTGGAGAAACCAACGACATTTTGCACTTCGTCTGGAACCCAGCGAAACAGGTAGAATGCGATAAATTCAATGGATTTATGACTTAGATGCAAAAATTTATGAGCAGAGATCACTCCGCCCTCACTTCCTGTTTTGCAGACGCTGACAGGCGCAAACGTGCGCCTGAATTACAACTAAGAAACGCACAAAAGTTCACTAAGTTTTCATGCTTTAAAGCAAAGCCAGCCTTGTATCCGTTCACATCGAGCTACCACATCAAACCTCATAGGAACTGTTTTCAAAGATTCAATTAACCTGCACTGAAGAACAGATATCCGACATCCTTTTGACGAGTTTTTGTTCTTTACATAAACACTCATACTCCGTCACAATTGGCCAGACACTTCAGATCATGTGATTTTTAAAAAAGGTGACTGAAATATCGACATTTCGATCAAAGATACGGCTTAAAACCGTCTCTTTCTTGTACATGTGCCTCTTCGTTTACTTATAAATACATTACCGAAGTGCATCGCAGATAAGAAGGCCATAACCAATCTTACTTTCCTAGTTTGTGGATACGCATATGCTCTCAAAAATCAGCTCTTAGATGTGTTCCGAGACAACAAAGAGGTCTGACATCTTATTTAATCCTTTATCAACACTTACACTCAAGTATCAAGGCTACTGGCGAGAAGCTTATAAATTTTGTATTTTTAAGAGACATCTTAATAGTCTTTAGTTAACCCTTATTTGTGGTGAGGAAAAGTGGAAAACTTGAGCTTATCGAAAGCCCAGAACACATCACCATATAGCTAAAATCCGACTATACATGTTACCGCAAGTTCACTTGCAGTAACTTGGATTTTTATTTCGATTGAAATCCCACATTAAACAAGTCTTTATTTTTAAGAAACAAATAACTTTACCCGTTGGCTCACAATAATCGTAGCGAGTCCTAGCTTTTGTTTTTTCAGCAGCCATTTCGAAAGCTCTGCCCAGAAAACTAAAAAAACAACCACAAAATACACAGGTAAAAACAATAACCAGCTGTCTAGTTCCTGGCCAAACAGAAACAAATATTACACATTCGAAAATACACCTCTTTTCTCATTGGTCGAAACTCTCTTGGCTGTTCGTCAATATCATGCAGTTCTGATACAATATCCGCTAAACATTGAAAATTGTTGGATTTGGCAATCCGGAAAAAGACTGGACGATAATACCGTCATCATCGTCATGCCGCAGGAGATCGGAAATGTTCGGCAAATTACCGTTACGACACTAATCTAATTCTCTTAATTGTTTAAGTTTGGGAGTTTCGTCAACAAATTTTCGATTTTCGATATAGTTTTAGTGATTTGATCATCAGGATCACTTCAAACGTTGCCCAGACCTCCAAGACGTTTTTGTCCTCAGTTTATAGTCAGGCAAACTACCTGATTTTGGTTTGGATAACACATGATGTAATGTTCACCCTCATTCCATAATCGTTTACTTCTAGTTAAGTTGGTACCTACTTTTTCCTTGATTCGTCGGCGACTGGTGGGATCCCTACAACTAGACAGGTCCCTAAAATTTGAACAACACGCAGGTGAGATTTTTGGAGGCACCTCTCAACCATCGAATTGTTCATAACTACCATTTAGCGTTCAGAACAACTTATGCTTTCTCAGTCGATATATTCCTGCACAACGACAAAACCGCCAGACGTCAACAGAAAAACAACTCGCCTTTTTCAGGATCGAATGGAGCAGCCAAGACAAAAGGCAACGTCGCGGCTCTCTTATTCTTCGACTAAACAGACATAAGAATAGCTGATCAGTTATTACAGTTTTAGGGCAACGCGATACTTCAACAAAGTGATCACCGTTTGCCTGTTACTGAGAGGGGTAAATTAAATCTTTGCCTTACCATGATGACGTAAGAGCTGAGGACGAACCGCGCGAGACGGGTCACGTTTATTGGCCTGGAAAATACCTGCACGTCAGGAGCACCCTATATGATTGGATAGGATCAAGAAGATCATTAGATGTTCATCAGAATATCACCTAAAGGCGTAGGGCATTAAGGTGACACAAAAGACAGAAGAACAGATATAGAAATAGAGGGCTGTGTCAGCAGTTTTGAGCGGTGTATAAAAAGACAGAAGGGTCAGGGAACTGCCGAAGCGTACTGGTATCTTTATAATTGGTACCTTTTATACAGTTTCCTATACTGTAAGTTTCAATAGTTCCCCGACCCATTTGGTTTTAACATCTGGAAGAACCGACCGGCAGAAAGTAAGGTAAACAACAGGACAGACAGACGAAAAGTCAGACTGACGGATAAAAAGAAAAAGAACCTTCACACATGGTAACATGCAAAGACTTACCAATCACATCGAAACTCACCTCTCGAACGTGAGCATAAAGAAATGGTCCAGCACACACCACTTGATGCATGCCGATCAACGAATGAACCTGATTCCATAAAGCCACAAGCTAAAGGACAAGAAAACAACAAAATTTACATTACTAAACAGCCACTAAAATTTTGAGGCTAACACATGGTGTTAAAGCAGTAAGAAATCGAGATACTAACGTGCTTCTTCGATAGTTCCAATCCGTTTTGCAGTTTTTCCAAACCTGACCTAAAAAAGACCATTAAATGTTTGCCAGCCTTCCACTATTTTCAAAGATAATGTAACCAATTAATACTAAAATGTCAAGTAAGCCAGCGACAGTCCAAAGTGACCTTGTTCATGTACCATACAAAACTCCAGAGCTCTTGTGAATCTCCTTCCCAGGACGTTTACAAGTCAACGACTAAACGGATGTACACTTACGCGGACCACGATAGGGAGTCTAGGGCATCCAAAAAGTTATCAGAAAAACTCTTGGTATCGTCCTGAACAAAATCAAAATGGATGCATCTTTAGCTTAGAAAAACTATGAAACGTAACACTAAGTGACATAACCTTGCATGATATGTATACTGCACCAAAACGCTCGAAGGTAGAAAAATAAGAAATCCAAGAGGAACGGAACTTAGAAGAAAGTTGATCGGAAATGGGAAGGAGTAATGCAGATTAATTTCTTTGTCCATCGGATAATTCATCCCTAAATATTTAAAACACTGTGGCTCTATCATATAATTACAAGTGATGACAATTACCTTATGTGTACCCTATTGGGAATAAGCTCCTGGTGTTTTAAATTCTTTTCAATTAAAAAAATATACGACATAATGAGTTCGTACCGAGGTATCTTCCAACAACGAACTAACAGCAAAAACGACGTCACTGGCACAAAGCTGTAGTAAGAGAAAAAGGGAAAGTTAGATGGAAATTTCCGAAACATGTTGCAAAACATGAAATCTAAGACCGCAGAAATTCAGTTCTAAGACTTTTGAGATTCAGAGCTGAAAATGGCTGGTATTCTAACCAATATTAAAAACAAAAACAAATCGATGATACGCTAACTTTCTTCCAGCTCAAATCCTCAGGAAATTTTTCCGATTCCCAGATGGGGTTCGAAAGTTCGACCCCTCCTAAAAGCCGTTTGCTTTCGACATTCCCTTTAACTCAGTGAAAGTGAGGTACAACCAATTCGCGTCACTAATTCCACCTCAAGAATCCGATATCATACCTTGGTTTTATAGCCGTGTTGGACAGTAAATGATCCATACATGATTTCATCCAACCTTGAAAAACAAAGTCAAAACGTAAATCTCCCATCTCCAGCTGTTGTAGCAGACAGCAAATTTAATATGAATTCTAATTTCTTTAAAATAATTCTGTAGATCGGAATTGAAAATCATGAACTAGTGTTTTTGAGAGAAACAATTCCAAAAAAATTAGAAAAAAAAAATTAGTTCCGTTAAATGGTATTATGGCGTAGTGACGACGGATGATTTTTTAAGCTTAAATTGTTACCCGTATCTTTCCGCTGCGTCTACTATCCAATCCTTGAGGTTGGATCTCAACTCTACATCCATTGAGCAATATTTCTGTTTGCACTGCATAAGGGGCAAACTATACCAAAACATTTATCACATATATGTTAAGACCTCAGATAAACGTCAATAAAACAAAATCAGTTCAAAAAAAAGGTACAAACCCCATTTCAGCCAAAAATTCATGAAGCCTTTTCTTGCCTTTAATTGTCCAAACACGAAACCTAAATAGAATCCATACGTAGTTTTTGTGCAGGATAGACCATGGTGACGCGAATCTTGAGCATCCGCTAGAGTTGTGGACAAGACCGCGGACGTGAGTAGAAGGAGCAGGCCGAACCGCCAAAGCCCCGTAAATGACAGGGATTTCATCGAGGAAGATTTCATCCCCAAACGGCACTAAGAACGATAGCCCTTCAAGCTAGCGTTCCGACCGAAATTTCTCCTTCTCTCAAGTTTGCACTCTTGTTTGCATGAGGCGAAGGAAACAAAGAAATTATTTTCTGTCTTAAATTCATGCTTAGCAGGTTTACCCTTCAGACATGACGGCTTTTGATAATTCTTGTATTCTCATCCATCCAGAACGTTCAATCATATTCATTTGAAACTGGATATATTATCGAGTAATTCGCATCAAGGGAGTGACGAACATGACCAAACATAATAACAGGGTGCTCAAGGAAGATGTGCGTACCAAAAAGCTTGTGAACGGAATACTAGCCATAAGATGTTTTCACGAGATCTTACCTGCAAGCTGTGTAGTTCGAATGACATAAACTATCAAATAATGACCAGTGTCTGTACAGAGTAAGGCGAAGTCTGAAAACGTTAGGTTAAAAAAAAGAACTAAACAAAACGCAATTTATTCTAAGTTGTGCTAATGTCACCAAGGTATTCAATGGAGAGTCGAATTAAGAGAATTTATTTAACTTCATTTTTAAGTATTTCACACCTACAGTGACATTCTTGAAAGGATACTCATGGTCAAATGATATCCGCATGCAGTTTATCGATGTACCATTTTCCTCGCTATCATGATTAAGACGGAGCACATGCTCGTGAAGCTCTTGGGCATCAGAAACGTACTTGTCACTGAAACAAAGAAGAACGTCGTTCTTGAGACTGAATTCCATCTGTTCGCCAGCAGGTTATTAACCCTTTCTGGTTCGAGATGGCTATCCCGGACGAGTAAAATGATTTGGCATTAGCCAAAGTAAAATTAAAAAGTCGGTACAGACCCTTACAGTCGGGGCAGACTGCAACGGGTCGCATAGCATCGCAGTGACGTCGCAAGATGACTATTGGAGTGCTTTTATTCAAAACGCGGGGACCTCACCATTCTTAGTGCTACCGGAGAATGGGATTGACCCGAGTCAATCATCGTAACCACTTTCAACACGTCGCGACAGTTACCGTAACGATTAAATTAAAACCAAACTTGTGTAGGACTCAAAAATTAAACTTAGTTGACTACACATCTTATACTGCATGCCCTACAAGCCTACAATTCTAACACACTCGCGACCAAGCAAGATTTGTCACGGTAAAAATCTAACAACATCGAATTCAAACAAAAGGATAAAACCTTTGACGTAATTTTAGAAAGGAAGAAAGAAAGAAAGAAAGGGAGAAAGAAAGAGAGAAGGAAAGAAAGAAGGAAAGAAAGAAACAAACAAAAAAGAGAGAGCTAGAAAGAAAGAAAGAGAGAAAGAAAGAGAGAAAGAAGTAAAGGAAGAAAGAATGTTTTTAATGCTACACAAAACATGACAAGAATAGATAATCAGAGATGGAGAATTGCAAAGTCTGAAACCCAGTGGACCCAAGTCAGGTTCACTTTACCTGTCAATTCTTTCATGAATTAATTGGTCAGTCAAACCCACTATAGACCACCTAATTGGAAGAAAAGCAAAGTGAACTATGTCCAAGCACCAAAACACTGGTCAACACAATAAAGGAGTAAGTAAATACCAATATATTTGATGATTACTAGAATTATTTTCATGTTTGAAGTCATATGTTATACCAATGTCTTAACAACACTCACCACAACAGCAAATTTGAATCCTTGCTCATTTTCCAAGAAAGCTCATAAAGAACTAAGGCAGACTGCAACAAAAAGTTTAGAATTCAAATTTACTGTTCCATATAAGAATTCATTGCAATTAGACATACAAAAATCTATGTTATTCTTGATGAGTCTCTGAAAGTTACCTAATTATATGGTCAAATTACTGTTGGTCAAAACCTGAGTAGATGGTCCAGGGTTTAGCTGAAATTCTTCAAACACCTTTTGTTGAACAGTGGAAAGCCAGACATTGCACTGGCTATTTCACTTCCAAAATTGTGCTTCAAGATTTGCCATTATGATGATTTAATATGATCTTCTTTGCCAAAATGTGTTTTAAGCATTCAAACATTTTGACAACTTAATATCTCTCCACAAAATTTTGATCCTCCACAGCTGCAACAGTATTGAATTTAAAAACCTCCAACTTGATGAGTTTTCTTTACACTTACTGATGTTCCATGAAAGGCATTTTCATAATATTGGTAGAGGATTTCCTGTCTAATTTAACAAAAACAAAAGGAGAAAAAAAATCAAAGTTTCATGATCTACAATACACCATGCTGACAGTTCCCCAAAAATAAGGTTATATTTGACTTTGCATCTTGTATAACATGTAGACAAGTCTACCATACACTGTACTGTTATTAAACTGATGTCATAACATTATTTGATATTATGCTTATCATGACAAATGATGAATGTCAATTGCATTGCAATGAAAAAATTCTCTCCAACTGTCATAACTACCTCTTTTTCTCCCATAACTGTTTTGATCTTCTAGATTTGTGAGGTGACTCCTAAATCAAAATAATTAAAAGGTACATGCATTTTGAAAATTGAAATTTTGTTACCATGGTTGAATGAAATGAGTGAATATGAACAACTATATGTTTCCTTAGATACACAATGGGCAAAATTTAAAGTACTTCACTTGTACATGCAGCATTGATTCAAATTACCAAATTCCACTATTACACAATTGCATACTCTACATAATTGTACTTTATCCCAACTAATGGAGTAAAACTAGTTGAACTTAATTATATATGTAAACTTACTGAATCATTTGTTTTCCTCCTTTTGAATGGTTCTTCATCTTCATCAGAATCCTCATCAAACTCATCCTACAGCAGCACAAAACAAATCCATAATCAATACCTCAACCAAATTGAAATTATGATGAAATATCAGTATCAAAAACCTTGACCAGCTGACAACTTCAAAAAATATAGAAGAAAGCAAATTCTGAAAAACAAGGTCATCTTTTAACTTAAGATTTAAGTTGACAAAAGATGAAAACTGTGAAATGGTTTTTCACAGTTTCATTCCATTTCCATTTCACAGTTTTCATCTTTTGTTAATTTAAATCTTAAGTTAAAAAATGACCTTCTTTTTTCGGAATTTACTTTCTTCTAAATATCAGTATGTTGTAAGTTCATACATCTGTAGCATAAATGTCATCAAAATCAGGAATTTCTAACATTTCACCTTCCTTCATCAAGATCTTAACCTAAAAGAAAATATATCACATATTAAGTTAAAATTTAAACTATGTCAGGACTATCATATATAATACAAGAAAACAGTGGAAAGCAATTAAAACAATTGTGATGCCTGTGTCTAAACTTTCAAATTCATCAATAATATACTGTATTCATGTAGAGGAGTAAGGACATACTACAGTGAAGTGGAGCTTACAGTTTGTCTATGAAATTTGGTACTGATGGAGAAATTCCTTTCAATTATTTACCAATTGAAGGTCACACATCTTTCTATCAGTAACTCCAACAATAAGGCATAAATTATACCTGTGGTCATTGGTCAATGGCTGAAAGTGAAGAGATGATCACAGCTGGAATGATCATACTTTTGTGAGACATTTTAACTGGCAGTGTTCTGAGAGGTAAATTGTACCAGTGTTCTCTTCAAAATAAAATCATAATGTAGCATCCATGATACTACTTACATTGCAAAGAGGAAATAAAAACAGGGGGTCAAAGATGGATTAGTTTGTAAAAAGTAGAATTTGATAGCATTTGCACTAAGCCTCCTGATGCAATGATGAGATGACTGATGGATAGGTGTTATATAATTTGACCTCGTATCTCAGAAAGCAATAACCTACAGACCTGATCTTGATTGTAAACATTGTCCAGGTCAAGAGGACGATGACTGGAAAATAAAAATTATTGTACACTTAAATGAAAGTCTTTCATTGTGCCTACTGATCATTATCTGTATAAAAAAGCTTACCTGTCAATTACATAAAACATAACATCTTCTGCAGGCTGTAACATTTCTAAAATGTTCATATTTCCACCACAGTTAATGAGTACAATATGCTTGATCTAAGAATTCAAGGAAGAAACATTATGTATAGAAGTTCTCAAAATCATGGCTTTTAAATTATGGGTTTTAAATTATTACAATGTGAGATGACTAGTAAGATGGCAAAATTCTAGGTATACTTCACCTGTTCTGTATGGTCCAAGTAAGCATTTACAAGATCTTCTTTTCCATTTATTGGAAGTAATGTGTACTCAACATTATCACATTTGAATAACCACTAAAAAATTGGAAAAATTTTAAAAAACATAAGAAATCCTGAGCACACATGCAAATAAGCCTGCTAGTTTTAGCACATAAAGAAATCTCATTGTAAGATTTGTTTACCTGCTTAAGTTAATTATTTTACATGATTTTAATTCCACAGTACCAAACAAAATATGAATAAATGAATGAAATGCATGCATACCAATGAATGAATGAAAGATAAAAGAAACAGTGAAAGCTAAGGCTGTCAGTTTACGTTTAATTTGGTATATGTTTAAATGGACATTTCATAAATGTTTAAGTGTTTAAACGTTGGAAAATAAAGCTCCAAAATTCCAAATAATTCTACTTCTTTTCAAGACACAATTAACATTATATAGCTTCAGAATTTGATATTTTTATTCATAAAAATCAACATGTTGACATTGTCTGGAAGCAGACAACTTCTCCTATGATTTACAACATTGCCTACCATCAAAAACACTCTCTCAGATGGTAAATTAACAGTAAATGGTTAAACGCATGGTCATTTACTAAACAGATACTGATATTGCAAAATGTTTAAATGTTTAACCGTGACAGCCCTAGACTCATGCCCTTTTTACTTATTAGAAGAGGTCCCACTTGAATTAGTCACAAAAATTAACCCAGATCAAATGAGGGCCAATTAACTGGCCTTTCAGCTCTTTGTAGTCGGCTGTTGGCTCATCATGGCTGGACAATCCCCCCCCCCCAAACTTAACGGGAATATTGTAAAAATTAATTTTTATTTCCATAGTGAAATGAAGTGGAAAAACAATTCAGTCCATCGGTGAGCAAGAACTAAATTGTGTGGTAATATTTTTTTGTTATAAAGTATTTTCATTTTAAAATTAACAACCTAGGTAGAGCCGAGGTAGAACCAAATGAATGCCAATCGCATGAAAAATACTTGGGACATTTTTTCACTGATTTCTCACTCACCTGTAGGATCTTGCAGGCACACAGAGCGTCCGCATCCATTGTTACCAACACCAGAACTCTCTAAAACGAAACAAAACACAAACAGTTTATTTTACATTCCTTTCTGAATAATACCGCTTGGCAATGCAAGACTTGAGAAACAAAGTTAATTCTTTCGTACGTAACCTTCACAAATTTAACAGACTTTACCTGACCTCAAAATTCCCCAGTACAATGAGCGGTATACTGTACAGATTACAACTTAGCGACGTATTTATTCCCTCCAATTTTGCACTCACCTCCTTTGATATAACATCGTACATTTCTTCTCTTAACCTCTCCACAAACATGTTGTCTCCACGAGAGTAATAACGAAGAAAATATCTTTAAATATCTTTTAAATTTCCGACAGCCTAAATGATTGTTTCTGCCATGTTTTTAACTTTAGGCGCGAAAGAAGTCGTTCCCAGGCTACATGCTGGTTTGGCAATTCCGGAGGGTGTCGGAAGGTGTCCGGGGGTGAGTCATTTGTAATCACTGACAGCAATATTTCTGATACAGATGACTGACATGAGTTCACAATTCCTTGGAAGAAAGGCAACTCATGTTCACCGATTGGATCTTAATGCATTCTAATGGCATCAAATATTTGTACATTGGCTGAAATAGATACTCAATTCAACGCTGACAGCGTAGAGTGGTGTCCTCTGAACCCCGAGTACTTTGTCTGTGGTACCTATCAGTTGATTGAAGGCAATTGTGGCAAAGAAAATGAGCTGAAATCGAGCGAGAAAAATTCACGGGTTGGAAGTATTCTTTTGTTTAATTATCGGAGTTCTACGAGATCCGTCTTAGAAATCCAAAAGATCTCCACAGCTGCTGTGACAGATATGAAATGGTGCAGTCATCCCGTAAGTGGGAAGACAGTTCTTGCTGTAACAAGCTCAGCTGGAGACATTACTTTGTTGTCATTGATTGGAAAAGATGGTGTATGTAACTTAGAGAAACTTGGCACGTTTGATGTGTGTTCGCCAAGTTTAAGTCTGTCATTGGATTGGTCAAAAATTGCTAGTGCAAAGATGGACTCTGATACAGTTGTTGCAAGTGACTCAAGCGGAAGTGTTTCAGAGCTCAGGCTTTCCGGAAGTGGGAACTCGTTTGAGCTGATCAGGAAATGGAAAGCGCACAATTTTGATGCCTGGATTACAGCATACGACTGCTGGAATATATCAACTGTGTACTCAGGAGGGGACGACTGTACTCTGAAAGGATGGGACACTCGGACTGGGTGTTACAAGCCAGTTTTTGTCAACAAAAGTCATACCATGGGTGTATGTAGCATACAAAGCAATCCGCATATTGAAAACGTATTTGTAAGTGGGAGTTATGATGAGCAAATCCATGTGTGGGATGGTCGGTCAATGAAAGAACCTTTGACAAGCTGTGATGTTGGTGGAGGGGTATGGAGGTTGAAATGGCACCCCATCAAACCAGACTATCTTTTAGCAGCCTGCTGTCATTCTGGATTTCATGTACTGAGGTTAGATTTCAACAAGAAACCAGCTGGACTTGAAGTTATTGGTTCATACGAAGCCCATAAGTCCTTGGCATATGGAGCAGATTGGGGTCGAAATACTAGCCAGTTTAATATATCAGGAAATGCTGGCTCCTTACATGAAATACTAGCAACATGTTCATTTTATGATCATTCATTGCACCTGTGGGAAATGACATACCCCAAACAAAATTGCTGATTTAAATTTTAAAACAATTAGAAATTACAGTATATGAAGTATAATTTAAGGCAAATGCAGTGGCGGATCAACATACAGTGACATCCACTGCCCTCCACCCTTGTACCTTTCCAAACCTGATTTTTCTTTTTCCCCAGTGGTTTGTACAAAATTAAACTATAAATAGACTGATTCAAATTTTGTATTTCATTTTTCATTGGTAAAACACTTGGTAGAAACACAATTGTCTTAGAATAGCCTCACAAGAAGACTGGCGATTGAGGATCCGTCATCGTAGTAACTATATTTAGCAATTACTGATATTAACTGACTCCAGGACAGACAAGGACGTACTTAAAATTAAAGTTGACGAGCAAAGTTCCAAACCCCTTACGTTCAACACACCGTTTGGACGATACAGATTTAAACGTCTCCCATTCGGTATACTCAGCGCAAGCGAAGTGTTTCAAAAGAAAGTTACAGAAATCATCGAAGGTTTGGAAGGTTGTGCTAATGTGCAAGACGACATCCTTACATGGGGCAGTGACAAAAAACAACACGACGCAAGAGTGAACGCAGTCTTGAACAGAATACATCAGGGGTAGATGAACGATCTTCAAGCTCGATACTCAGAAAATGATATCTGAGCCCCAGACGGGGATCGAACCCGCAACCTTCTGATGACCGGTTAGACACTCTAACCATTGAGCTACCGAGACTCAGATGGCGAGCTAAGTTGCAAATTCGATATATATACGTGCGACCTAAGCGGAAGCCACTATATATTGATAATGATTGAAGCAGATTGATGTTTGAGATACACGAGAGCTTGGATATATTGAGGTAGATGAACGATCTTCAAGCTCGATACTCAGAAAATGATATCTGAGCCCCAGACGGGGATCGAACCCGCAACCTTCTGATGACCGGTTAGACGCAGGACTTAAACTGAACGAAAGGAAATGCCCATTTGGATCAAGAGAATTAGTTTTTCTCGGACACGTATTCTCAGACCAGGGTGTGAAACCTGATCCAACGAAGATTAAAGCTATTCGAGACATGCCAAGACCTAACTCGAAACAAGATCTGCAGCGCCTACTTGGGATGGTGACATACCTAGGAAAATTCATCTCAAATCTTTCCGAAACAACAAATCCTCTACGCCAACTGCTTGAGTCAGACGTACAATAGCATTGGTCAAATCATCACGACGCCATTCTCGAACAAGTGAAGAGATCTCTCACCGAGAGCCCGACGTTAAAATACTACGAACCCAAGTCACAAACAAAGATATCCGTATACGCCTCTAAATCAGGATTGGGAGCTGTTATAATGCAGAGGCATGCAGACGCATGGGCACCAGTCGCGTATGCAAGCAGAGCACTAAGCAAGTCTGAACAAAACTACGCACAAATAGAGGAGACACTAGCAATCCTGTTCGGTCGTGAATACTTCCATATCTACCTCTACGGAAAACCCTTCGTCGTTGAACCAGATCACAAGTCACTGCAGCCCATATTCACTAAACCAATCTGCAAAGCACCACCAAGGATTCAAAGATTCCTTTTGAAGTTGCAAAAATACGACATGGAAATACAGTTCAAACCTGGAAAAGAACTACCAGTTGCAGACACTCTGTCGAGAGGATTCATCCCAGCAAAAGAATGTGATGCTGAAGACGAAGCCGAGTACCAGGTCCGTCTGGTCATGTCAACTCCTCCCATATCAAATCAACAGATAAACAGATTCCGACAAGAAACTATCCAAGACAAAACCCTACAAAGCCCAAAAGAAATCATAAGAGCAGGATGGCCCCAAAGAAAAGAAAACCTTCCGGATCACATCAAACCATTCTTTAATATTCGAGATGAAATCACAGAGATCAACGGCCTACTAATGAAAGGAGAACGAGTCATTGTCTCAACAAGCCTCAGAAAAGAGATGAAAGCAAGAATTCATGAGGGACCCTTCGGGATTGAGAAGTGCAAAGCAAGATCTCGAGATTCAATGCACTGGCTAGGAATAAACAATGAAATTACCGAGATGACCCAACGATGCAGCGCCTGCTTGGAAACAAAAGCCTACCAACAGAAAGAACCAATGATCCCTTACGAAATTCCAACAATACCGTGGCAGAAAGTTAGAAGTGACTTATTTAAGTTTAAGAACAATGATTATCTAGTCGTCGTTGACTACTTTTCCAACTTTCCAGAAATTGCTTTGCTTAGAAGTACAACAAGCTCATCAATCATCACACACGAAGTCGATTTTCTCCAGACATGGAATACCTGAAATCGTGGTATCGGATAATGGACCACAGTTTTCCAGCGCAGCATTTGCCGACTATGCATTCAAATGGGGGAGTTCTTGCAAGTGACGTCCAGTCCGAGATACCCGAAAGCCTATGGAATGGCAGAGCGATCAGCACAAACAATCAAGAAGCTTTTAACAAAAGCAGACAAGAAGAACGAAGACCCATACCTTGCCATCCTAGCGCATAGGGCATGGCCAGATCCAAGCGGAGATCCATCACCAGCAGAGAAATTAATGGCCAGAAAACTACGAACAAGACTACCTTTCGTCAGACCACAACAAGAACAGCATAGTCGCATCGAGTTACGAAACATGAAGAAGAAGCAGAAGCAAGTCTTTTATCATAATCAACATGCCAAAGAATTGCCCACTTTAAAGAACGGATCCACAGTACGCGTATACCAGCATTCTAGCCCATCCACCAAAGCAAACTGGTCAACAAAAGCAACTGTAATAAGAAACCACCACACACCTCGCTCATACATCGTCAAAACCGAAGAAGGCCAAACTCTAAGACGTAACTGACGTGACCTAATGCAAACAATGGAACCATTCACCGAACAGCAACCAACGCTGGAAGAAGCCACAACGAGCAGCGACGAAGCACCGAACTCACATGAAAATCCAAAGAACTACACACAAGAGACGGACCAACCTGTCACCGCTGAAACATATACAACCAGATATGGAAGGGAGTTGAAGCGACCATCATACTATTATTAAATATACTTGTAGACAGAAAGTGAACAATGAAAAATTGACTCCGACAGCAATGCTCCGATTGAGCAGATTGATTCGTATTCCAGAACAATGTACTAAAATAACTTTCAAATACTCATGATTTGCCATAACAAACTAATGGGAACAAAAAGGGGAAGATGTAATGAGTGTTACGTCACTTCAACGTAGAGTTAAATAATCACTAATCCACCTAACAACAACGGGTTCATATTTCAATAAAGTTCAGTTCAACTTGGATTGTGACAAGAGCGTGACTTCTTACAACGGCAATGGCGAAGCGACAAACTAGAATTGGAAAAGCTGTTTCCAAGGAAGAGAGGTAGGTTGCTGAGTTAAACACGCTTTGAAATTCAAAAGCGTTTCCCAAATTACTCAGATACGGCATGTAAGCGTACTGAATTCCTACCAGCAATTTAATGACGACGCTTTCTCCTCAGAATCGTCCAACGTTTAATCGCTTATTTGTAGAATATTATAAATAATAGACAATTGAACATGACCAATTTCGCCGTGATTTGTAAATAAAATAAGAAAGTTTAATAAGCTGCAATGCATGATGCACATCAAGCAATCGATGAAGGTAAAACGACGTTCTGAACAGTTTTTCTGATTCTGAACAGTACATCACTTTTGAGGCACTCGATTGCACTAGAAGACTATGTGGAGGAGGCTGGTGTGATGTTTGTGTTTGAACAAGAAGTACCAAATGATTTTGTTCTTGATGTTAATTTTACGAAATGTTTGTTTCGAATATTTTTGGTACTTTTTATTAACAATAATTGGGATGCTTAATAATTTTGGGGATAACAGGGAATGGGAAAAATGGATTCGAATCACAGGGTAAAAAAAATGTAGGAAGGCCAAGTTTTGCCAGATGTGTTGAAGATGCCAATTATTCATTATTGCTGATTGATCAGGTTTGGCTCTGTATGGTGAAGAAATTGGCAGGTCAATGGCCCTACAGGACGTCCCATTTTCACGTACGTGGCACACAGTCACTAGTTCAAGCGTCTTTCACTTGGGCTTCGCAGATGTTCTCATTTGATTTTATTGTTGGTGGAATCGAGTTTGTCTTCTGTGCGTGTTATTCCAACCCATCGCACTGCTCTACTCATCTCGGCACCAGCTTTTCGGTGCTTCACGACTTTATTTTGCTGATCATTTTAAAGCCTGCCCACCAGCCAAACCACCTAACTAGTCTCTTACTCGTTTTGTAGCTGTAAACTTGTTTTTGACCCCAATAATGGCCGCCTTTCGCTTCGACAACCAAAAGACGTCTCTGACAACACGATAGCGCCGAATATGGCATCAGAAGGATTTTTCGGTGCATACCTCTGCCGCATGTCACCTGAGAGAAACAACATAGAAATCCTGTCCAACTCATTTGACGAATCTAAGACTATTCATGTCGAAACCATTCACATTTCGTGCAAATCGGATACATTCTGTGGAAACAAGTACAACTATGCTGGAGTGATTATTTATCAATGCCATGGATTATCTGACTGGAGAACAGCAAACGGCACGCACTGTAAGGCCGGATATCTCGTCATTCAAGACACAGATTCCGAAGAGGTAAAGCGGTGGAAAGGCCAAACAGCTGGCCAAGTGCATGGCGCAGTATACAGGAATGCATTTGGAGAAGCAGCAGACACAAGCGAGGTAGTTGCTGAAGGTTTTTCGATAATGCGCGGCTCGTTCAAGATAAACTCTGGAGTCTTTAACAATCCACAAGGAAGTGAATACCACGACAGCAAAAGGCACATGAGTATATTATTTGGGGATTGTGTCAAGAAGGTAGTAGAAAGTTGGAAGAGTGCCGGACCAAGGACCCTTGGATGCAGGAATTTCAGTGTGAAAGACTTGCTTAAAGATCGTTAAAAACAGATATTCAAACATGTCATTCAGCCTTGTTTATCGGTCCAGCTGTCTCACTAATTTAAGAAATAAGCTCATTCAGCTAGTTACCCATTGATAACATGTTACCTATGCTGGTTGTCAAAGTCTCATAATCTTGAACGTATGCGTATACCTGAACTTGAAAGATACCTGTTTCGCTTGAGTACATCGTAGTAATTAACACGACGGCTGATAAACCGATTTAGCTTAAGTTCTGTACAAGTTTTAGTTATGTAAAGTCATGAACTGTCGTCAGTTGTAACAAATAAATGGCTAATTCTTACGGAGGATCACAGACCTTCAACACAGATCCCAGGAAAATGATTTCCCGATTGAGCCCTAAGCCTACTTAGGCAGCATGTATGCCAAACAAATCATAGATCATACTAATTCAAATATGAAACTTTCGCTCTCCATCTAGATTGATACCACATATTTACATTCAGCCCAGTGAGCTCAACCCGGTAGAATGATATTTGCATTAACGTTAGCCGTTGCGGTGGAAACCCAAAAGTTTCCTTACACAAACCCAAATCTCAGCCATAGAACCTCCCTAGTTCTTATCCTAACTTCCATTTTTAATCCCAAGAAGTGGCAGCTAGGATAAGAGCTGAGATTAGAATTTCATGTGCATCACATAGTTAAAAGCTTTTGAATCTTAGATAAGTCAGCCGCACGGCTTTTCGATAAGCTGTATTGCCAGCAATCAGGTTGGACTGGTCTACATGCATTTTAAGTTTTAACACGTACGTTGCTTTCGATGCAACATCTTCTTTCACTTTATTGATGGTTGCAAATGCTTTCTGCACATATACTGAATATCAACGTTACTAACAGTACATAACATACATCTTTATTAGGTAATGAGTTCTTTTTTTGAAATGCCATTTAAATAAATTTTTGACAATTGCTTGGGGATAGAAATCAACTTGAAAGTTTCAACGTATGCTTATGTTCGTTCATTTTGACAATTAACTGCTAACTTCTGTCCTTTCAAAATAACATCCATTACACATATGAATCAGGAGATTCCACACTTGAATACAGGGACACAGGTGAGAGGCACAAGCTTTTGCGGGACTTTTTCATGTGGTAAGGGCACCTTCATATTGATGCATTCTCTATCACGGTTAACGGAAAAAAGATTGATCGTTTTCACCTCGTTGATTGCGGTAAGCCGTTCAACGCACTGAATATTGTTGAACACCAAGAAAGCTCATAAAGAACTAAGGCAGACTGCAACAAAAAGTTTAGAATTCAAATTTAGTGTTCCATATAAGAATTCATTGCAATAACACATCCAGAAATCTATGTTATTCTTGATGAATCTCTGCAAGTTACCTAATTATATGGTCAAATTACTGTTGGTCAAAACCTGAGTAGATGGTCCAGGGTTTAGCTGATAAATTCTTCAAACACCTTTTGTTGAACAGTGGAAAGCCAGACATTGCACTGGCTATTTCACTTCCAAAATTGTGCTTCAAGATTTGCCATTTTGATGATTTAATATGATCTTCTTGGCCAAAATGTGTTTTAAGCATTCAAACATTTTGACAACTTAATATCTCCCCACAAAATTTTGATCCTCCACAGCTGCAACAGTATTGCATTTAAAAACCTCCAACTTGATGAGTTTTCTTTACACTTACTGATGTTCCATGAAAGGCATTTTCATAATATTGGTAGAGGATTTCCTGTCTAATTTAACAAAAACAAAAGGAGAAAAAAAAAATCAAAGTTTCATGATGTACAATACACCATGATGACAGTTCCCCAAAAATAAGGTTATATTTGACTTTGCATCTCATACAACATGTAGACAAATCTACCATACACTGTACTGTTATTAAAATAATGTCATAACATTATTTGATATTATGCTAATCATGACAAATGATGAATGTCAATTGCATTGCAATGAAAAAATTCTCTCCAACTGTCATAACTACCTCTTTTTCTCCCATAAGTGTTTTGATCTTCTACACTTGTGAGGTGACTCCTAAATCAAAATAATTATAAGGTACATGCACTTTGAAAATTGAAATTTTGTTACCATGGTTGGCAGTAATACAAAGAAATAAAGCATTTATTGAAATATACTACAAATAAGTGTATATGAACAACTATATGTTTACTTAGATACACAATGGGGAAAATTTAAAATACTTCACTTGTTCGTGCAGCATTGATTCAAATTACCAAATTCCACTATTACACAATTGCATACTCTACATAACTGTATTTTATCCCAACTGGTGGGGTAAAACTAGTTGAACTTAATTATATACGTAAACTTACTGAATCATTTGTTTTCCTCCTTTTGAATGGTTCTTCATCTTCATCAGAATCCTCATCAAACTCATCCTACAGCAGCACGAAAAAATCTATAATCAATACCTCAACCAAATTAAAATTATGATGAAATATCAGTATCAAAAACCTTGACCAGCTGACAACTTCAAAAAATATAGAAGAAAGCAAATTCTGAAAAACAAGGTCATCTTTTAACTTAAGATTTAAGTTAACAAAAGATGAAAACTGTGAAATGGTTTTTCACAGTTTCATTTCATTTCCATTTCACAGTTTTCATCTTTTGTTAACTTAAATCTTACGTTAAAAAATGACCTTGTTTTTTTGAATTTGCTTTCTTCTAAATATCAGTATGTTGTAAGTTCATACATCTGTGGCATAAATGTCATCAAAATCAGGAATTTCTAAAGTTTCACCTTCCTTCATCAAGATCTTAACCTAAAAGAAAATATATCACATATTAAGTTAAAATTTAAACTATGTCAGGACTATCATATATAATACAAGAAAACAGTGGAAAGCAATTAAAACAATTGTGATGCCTGTGTCTAAACTTTCAAATTCATCAATAATATACTGTATTCATGTAGAGGAGTAAGGACATAATATGTATATCATACTACAGTGAAGTGGAGCTTACAGTTTGTCTATGAAATTTGGTACTGATGGAGAAATTCCTTTCAATTATTTACCAATTGAAGGTCACACATCTTTCTATCAGTAACTCCAACAATAAGGCATAAATTATACCTGTGGTCATTGGTCAATGGCTGAAAGTGAAGAGATGATCACAGCTGGAATGATCATACTTTTGTGAGACATTTTAACTGGCAGTGTTCTGAGAGGTAAATTGTACCAGTGTTCTCTTCAAAATAAAATCATAATGTAGCATCCATGATACTACTTACATTGCAAAGAGGGAATGAAAACAGGGGGTCAAAGATGGATTAGTTTGTAAAAAGTAGAATTTGGTAGCATTTGCACTAAGCCTCCTGATGCAATGATGAGATGACTGATGGATAGGTGTTATATAATTTGACCTCATATCTCAGAAAGCAATAACTTACAGACCTGATCTTGATTGTAAACATTGTCCAGGTCAAGAGGATGGTGATTGGAAAATAAAAATTAATATACACTTAAATGAAAGTCTTTCATTGTGCCTACTGATTATTATCTGCATTAAAAAGCTTACCTGTCAATTACATAAAACATAACATCTTCTGCAGGCTGTAACATTTCTAAAATGTTCATATTTCCACCACAGTTAATGAGTACAATATGCTTGATCTAAGAATTCAAGGAAGAAACATTATGTATAGAAGTTCTCAAAATCATGGCTTTTAAATTATGGGTTTTAAATTATTACAATGTGAGATGACTAGTAAGATGGCAAAATTCTAGGTATACTTCACCTGTTCTGTATGATCCAAGTAAGCATTTACAAGATCTTCTTTTCCATTTATTGGAAGTAATGTGTACTCAACATTATCACATTTGAATAACCACTAAAAAATTGGAAAAATTTTAAAAAACATAAGAAATCTTAAGCACACATGCAAATAAGCCTGCTAGTTTTAGCACATAAAGAAATCTCATTGTAAGATTTGTTTACCTGCTTAAGTTAATTATTTTACATGATTTTAATTCCACAGTACCAAACAAAATATGAATAAATGAATGAAATGCATGCATACCAATGAATGAATGAAAGATAAAAGAAACAGTGAAAGCTAAGGCTGTCAGTTTACGTTTAATTTGGTATATGTTTAAATGGACATTTCATAAATGTTTAAGTGTTTAAATGTTGGAAAATAAAGCTCCAAAATTCCAAATAATTCTACTTCTTTTCAAGACACAATTAACATTATATAGCTTCAGAATTTGATATTTTTATTCATAAAAATCAACATATTGACATTGTCTGGAAGCAGACAACTTCTCTTATGATTTACAACATTGCCTACCATCAAAAACACTCTCTCAGATGGTAAATTAACAGTAAATGGTTAAACGCATAGTCATTTACTAAACAGATACTGATATTGCAAAATGTTTAAATGTTTAACCGTGACAGCCCTAGACTCATGCCCTTTTTACTTATTAGAAGAGGTCCCACTTGAATTAGTCACAAAAATTAACCCAGATCAAATTAGGGCCAATTAACTGGCCTTTCAGCTCTTTGTAGTCGGCTGTTGGCTCATCATGGCTGGACAATCCCCCCCCCCCCCCCCCACTTAACGGGAGTATTGTAAAAATTAATTTTTATTTCCATAGTGAAATGAAGTGGAAAAACAATTCAGTCCATCGGTGAGCAAGAACTAAATTGTGTGGTAATATTTTTTTGTTATAAAGTATTTTCATTTTAAAATTAACAACCTAGGTAGAGCCAAGGTAGAACCAAATGAATGCCAATCGCATGAAAAATAGTTGGAACATTTTTTCACTGATTTCTCACTCACCTGTAGGATCTTGCAGGCACACAGAGCGTCCGCATCCATTGTTACCAACACCAGAACTCTCTAAAACGAAACAAAACACAAACAGTTTATTTTACATTCCTTTCTAAATAATATCGTTTGGCAATGCAAGACTTGAGAAACAAAGTTAATTCTTTCGTACGTAACCTTCACAAATTTAACAGACTTTACCTGACCCCCAAATTCCCCAGTACAATGAGCGGTATACTGTACAGATTACAACTTAGCGACGTATTTATTCCCTCCAATTTTGCACTCACCTCCTTTGATATGACATCGTACATTTCTTCTCTTAACCTCTCCACAAACATGTTGTCTCCACGAGAGTAATAACGAAGAAAATATCTTTAAATATCTTTTAAATTTCCCACAGCCTAAATCATTGTTTCTGCCATCTTTTTAACTTTAGGCGCGAAAGAAGTCGTTCCCAGGCTACATCCCTGTTTGACAATTCCGGAGGGTGTCGGAAGGTGTCCGAGGGGGTGAGTCATTTGTAGTCACTGACAGCAATTTTTCTGACACAGATGACTGACATGAGTTCACAATTCCTTGGAAGAAAGGCAAGTCATGTTCACCGATTGGATCTTACTGCATTCTAATGTCATCAAATATTTGTACATTGGCTGAAATAGATACTCAATTCAACGCTGACAGCGTAGAGTGGTGTCCTCTGAACCCCGAGTACTTTGTCTGTGGTACCTATCAGTTGATTGAAGGCAATTGTGGCAAAGAAAATGAGCTGAAATCGAGCGAGAAAAATTCACGGGTTGGTAGTATTCTTTTGTTCAATTATCGGAGTTCTACGAGATCCGTTTTAGAAATCCAAAAGATCTCCACAGCTGCTGTGACAGATATGAAATGGTGCAGTCATCCCGTAAGTGGGAAGACAGTTCTTGCTATAACAAGCTCAGCTGGAGACATTACTTTGTACTCATTGATTGAAAAAGATGGTGTATGTAACTTAGAGAAACTTGGCACGTTTGATGTATGTTCGCCAAGTTTAAGTCTGTCATTGGATTGGTCAAAAATTGCTAGTGCAAAGATGGACTCTGATACAGTTGTTCTAAGTGACTCAAGCGGAAGTGTTTCAGAGCTCAGGCTTTCCGGAAGTGGAAACTCGTTTGAGCTAATCAGGAGATGGAAAGCGCACAATTTCGATGCCTGGATTACAGCATACGACTACTGGAATACATCAACTGTGTACTCGGGAGGGGACGACTGTACTCTGAAAGGGTGGGACACTCGGACTGGGTGTTACAAGCCAGTTTTTGTCAACAAAAGTCATACCATGGGTGTGTGTAGCATACAAAGCAATCCACATATTGAAAACGTATTTGTAAGTGGGAGTTATGATGAGCAAATCCATGTGTGGGACAGTCGGTCAATGAAAGAACCTTTGACAAGCTGTGATGTTGGTGGAGGGGTATGGAGGTTGAAATGGCATCCCATCAAACCAGACTATCTTTTAGCAGCCTGCTGTCATTCTGGATTTCATGTACTGAGGTTAGACTTCAACAAGAAACCAGCTGGACTTGAAATTATTGGTTCATATGCAGCCCATAAGTCCTTGGCATATGGAGCGGATTGGGGTCGACATGCTAGCCAGTTTAATTTATCAGAAAATGCTGGCTCCTTACATGAAATACTAGCAACATGTTCATTTTATGATCATTCATTGCACCTGTGGGAAATGACATACTCCAAAAAAAATTGCTGATTTAAATTCTAAAACAATTAGGAAGTACAGTACATGAAGTATAATTTAAGGCAAATACGGTAGAGGATCAACGTACAGTGACATTCGCTGCCCTCCCCCCCTGCTACTTTTCCAAACCTGATTTTTCTTTTTCCCCAGTGGTTTGTACAAAATTAAACTATAAATAGACTGATTCAAATTTTGTATTTCATTATTCATTGGTTAAAGACTTGGTAGACTCACAATTGCCTTAGAATAGCCTCACAACAAGACTGGCGATTGGAGGATTCGTCATCGTAGTAACTATATTTAGCAATTACTGATATTAACTGACTCCAGGACACACAAGGACGTACTTAATAAGCAAACTTAAATAAAGTGGTTTCCAGGTCCCAATAAGAATATTCGTCATGACGGCAATGGCGACGCGACAAACTAGAATTTGAAAAGCTGTTTCCAAGAAAGAGAGGTAGGTTGCTAAGTTAAACATGATTTGAAATTCAAAAGCGTTTGTCAGATTACTTAGATACGGCATGTAAGCGTACTGAATTCCCACCAGTTATTTAATGACGACGCTTTCTCCTCAGAATCGTCACGTTTAATCTCTTATTTGTAGAATATTATAAATAATAGACAATTGAACATGACCAATTTCGCCGTGATTTGTAAATAAAATAATAACGTTTAATAAGCTGCAATGCATGATGCACGTCAAGCAATCGATGAAGGTAAACCGACGTTCTAAACAGTTTTTTGATTCTGAACAGTACATCACTTTGGGGGCACTCGATTGCACTAGAAGACTGTGGAGGAGGCTGGTGTGATGTTTGTGTTGGAACAAGAAGTACCAAATGATTTTGTTCTTGATGTTAATTTTATCAAATGTTTGTTTCGAATATTTTTGGTACTTTTTATTAACAATAATTGGGATGCTTAATAATTTTGAGGATAACAGGGAATGGGAAAAATGGATTCGAATCACTAGGTAAAAAAAAGTGTAGGAAGGCCAAGTTTTGCCGGATGTGTTGAAGATGCCAATTATTCATTATTGCTGATTGATCAGGTTTGGCTCTGTATGGTGAAGAAATTGGCAGGTCAATGGCCCTACCGGACCTCCCGTTTCACGCACGTGGCACACAGTCACTGGTTCAAGCGTCTTTGACTTGGGCTTCGCAGATGCTGTCTCATTTGATTTTATTGTTGGTGGAATCGAGTTTGTCTTCTGTGCGTGTTATTCGAACCTATCGCACTGCTCTACTCATCTCGGCACCAGCTTTTCGGTGCTTCACGACTTTATTTTGCTGATCATTTTAAAGCCTGCCCACTAGCCAAACCACCTAACCAGTCTCTTACTCATTTTGTAGCTGTGAATTTGTTTATAACCCAAATAATCACTACATTTCGCTTGCATAATTTTGCACACAACTGCCAAGCTTGAAGATGTCCAGCAACGAAAACGAACTGGACAATCAGCTCCACCGACGGAAACCAACTGGACAATCAGATGACACTAACGATGTTGAGTTTGGGTACAAAGGATATACAAGTTACAGTGCATCCTGCCGCCCGTCATCTGAGAGAAATAAGATAGAAATCCTGTCTAAATCACTTGACGAGTCTAAGACTATTCATGTCGAAACCATTCACATTTCGTGCAAATCGGATACATTCTGTGGAAACAAGTACAAATATGCTGGAGTGATTATTTAGCAATACGATGGATTATCTGAATGGAGAACAGCAAACGGCACGCATTGTAAGGCCGGATATCTCATCATTCAAGACACAGATTCCAAAGAGGTAGAGCAGTGGAAAGGCAAAACAGCTGGCCAAGTGCATGGCGCAGTATACAGGAATGCATTTGGAGAAGCAGCAGACACGAGCAAGGTAGTTGCTGAAGGTTTTTCGATAATGCGCGGCTCGTTCAAGATAAACTCTGGAGTCTTTAACAATCCAGCAGGAAGTCAATACCACGACTACAGAAGGCAGATGAGTGAAATATCTGAGTGTTGTGTCAAGAAAGTAGTGGAAAGTTGGAAGAGTGCCGGGCCAAGGACCTTCGGATGCAGGAATTTCAGTGTGCAAGACTTGCTTAAAGATCATTAAAAACAAATATTCAAACATGTCATTCAGCCTTGGTTATCGGTCCAGCTGTCTCACTAATTTAAGAAATAATCTGATTCAGCTAGTTACCCATTGATAACATGTTACCTATGCTGGTTGTCAAAGTCTCATAACCTTGAACGTATGCGTATACCTGAACTTGAAAGACACCTGTTTCGCTTGAGTACATCGCACTAATTAACACGACGGCCGATAGACCGATTTAGCCTAAGTTCTGTACAAGTTTTAGTTATGTAAAGTCATGAACTGTCGTCAGTTGTAACAAATAAATGGCTAATTCTTACGGAGGATCACAGACCTTCAACATATATCCCAGGAAAACGATTTCTCGATTGAGCCCTAAGCCTACTCAGGCAGCATGTATGCCAAACAAATCATAGATCATACTAATTCAAATATGAAACCTTCGCTCTCCATCTAGATTGATACCACATATTGACATTCAGCCCAGTGAGCTCAACCCGGTAGAATGATATTTGCATTAACGTTAACCATTGTGCTGGAAACCGAAAAGTTTCCTTACACAAACCCAAATCTCAGCCATGGAACCTCCCTAGTTCTTAACCTAACTTCCATTTTTAATCCCAAGAAGTGGCAGCTAGGATAAGAGCTGAGATTAGAATTTCATGTGCATCACATTATAATTAAAAGCTTTTGAATCTTAGATAAGTCAGCCGCACTGCTTTTCGATAAGCTGTATTGCCAGCAATCAGGTTGGGCTGGTCTACATGCATTTTAAGTTTTAACACGTAAGTGTATCATCTTTCACTTTATTGATGGTTGCAAATGCTTTCTGCACATATACTGAATATAAACGTTTTACATCGAATATGAACGCCAGTATAAACTTTACTAACGGTACATAACATATATCTGTATTAGGTAATGAGTTCTTTTTTTAAAATGCCATTTAAATAAATTTTTGACAATTGCTTGGAGATAGAAATCAACTTGAAAGTTTCAACGTATGCTTATGTTCGTTCATTTTGACAATTAACTGCTAACTTCTGTCCTTTCAAAATAACACATCCATTACACATATGAATCAGGAGATTCCACACTTGAATACAGGGACACAGGTGAGAGGCACAAGCTCTTGCGGGACTTTTTCATGTGGTAAGGGCACCTTCATATCGATGCATTCTCTATCACGGTTAACGGAAAAAAGATTGATCGTTTTCACCTCGTTAATCGCGGTAAGCCGTTCAACGTACTGAATTTTGTTGAACACCTTTTACTAACCAATGTTGTCGACATCTTTCAACAACGTTGGAGGAAAAGGCTACGACGTTTCACCTAACCATACCGTCGCTCTCTGCCTATAGGAGAACAACAAACGGAGTTCCTAGAACGTATTGCATTTACTAATCGAATTTTGTTACACTACCTAGTTAAACAGATACCTTATAAATAGTCATCGATTTAGCTATCTATTTTTTTTGCATAGATTTCCCCACTCCTTTGCTTAATGACAGTCTGAATCAACTTCTTTTTTTAAAATATGTTAAATTAACTAATCTTTCTATCTGGGTACTTTATCTTCATAAAAATAATTATTCCATTCAGTCCTTTCGCTTGGTGACAGCCTCTGGATCAAGGCAGCAAGCAACGACAAGAGCAAGCCAAAAAACAAAGCCGATAAAAATGAAGACACATTTTTCGTTGAAAGGAAAACCAAGACCTGATGTGACAGACCAAGAAAAGATACTTCCAGAGACGATTGGAGATATGGCTCTGTCAAGGAAAAAAATTTAATAATCAGGTTTGGATGCACCAAAACCAAGTCAATTTTGTGATATTTAAAGATATTTTCTGTGCACTAAGAATTATCCTAATCCTTGTATTTGCGTACTTGTTTAATTTCACGGATATCCGAGCGTTAGGAAAAGTTCGGCAGGATATATTTAATAATTCGAATAATTATTATAAGACGGAGTGAATGCTGTTAAATAATTCTCTCGACGATTCTCTGAATTGTGAATTCTCGGAGCCTGAGGCAAATAATTGTTTTAGCATAATATACAGGTGATTATTTGAAAGAAAATAACAGGTTTTAAAAATTGCATGCAAACATTTAAAAATGTAGCCATCATTTAGTGTCAATGCCTTTACTTTTTTATTCACGTGAATTCACCTGTAGGTGATTATAGAGAAACATGACGTAACTTAACTAATCACCCCACGGGATTTAATCATATTAAATACTCAAAATCCTACTCAGACTTAAGAACCAACTATAACAACTCGTGCATGGGATATACATGAAAATTTCTAACGTATGATGATGTGCTATTGTGACGTCATAATTACGTCATCACTAAAGGAAAAATTCCTTAATTTTTGTACAATTTAAGTTACATTATTTTAAAATTGTAATTAGAATCTGGACTGTCTTCCCCCAAAACGTTCGAGTGGATTTCAGGAATGTTCAAGAAGTGTGCAAGACTCGATTTTTACGAGAAAAATGCCCCAACACACCGCAAGGTTGTAATAACTTTATCAAAATACAGTTACTGAATAATTGAATGCCCGCTTTTTCATAGGTAGCAGCTGTGGTTCAAATGACTCGATAAATATTGCAAAAGTATTTTTAATAACGACAAAAATTCAAAACTTTTTCAGGCTTTGAAAAGGTTTGTGTGATTTCACTACATCACGTCGCCAAACAAAAAACCATGCATATAATATCTTGATTGTTCATTACATACGTCACGCCTTCCTAAAATAGATCAGCTGGCACAGCGAACTGCCCTTAACAACTGTAGCAATGCAACAGAATACGTCTGAACACTCCTAAAAGTCGAATAGTAGTCCTGGGACATCGACGAGAAGAAATCCTACACTTGTCACTACAAATATGAGAGTCTGATTTTTGCGCTATTCCTATTCCAAGGACTAATATTGCTTTCAACCATATATTGAGGGAAGTTTGATGCTTATAGGTTAAAATTTGCCGACAACTCGCCAACTATGAGCTCCAAGATTTAAGATTTATAACCGACATATCTCCACAACGAAAGAGGGATATCTATGTGGGGGATATATCAAACTTTCCTGAACGTTGATTTGATGTATCATCTGTAATTGAAGCCTGCAATCGAAAAGCCTCGAAAACCATTACATTTGACCTTTAAGGTTTCAATTTAGGTTCGAAGTGCTGAACATTGTTCTGAGTCAATTGCAGGAACGACTTCAATAAAGTAAATGGATCCGCAGTAATTGGTTTTAGTTGTTGCGGTATTCAAGACCTGGTGACTTATCTAAAATACTTATTGTAACCAAGGCAAAGCTAAATAAAATAAATAAAATAAATAAAACAAAATAAAATAAACACACTATATGTTGCGCAAGCTTTAACTTCCAAAATCTGGTTGTTTTTTAGACGATTACTGGAGGAGTACAACCGAAAATGATCGTGAAAAACGATTTGCCGTTCACACGAGCGTGTTCGAGTTAAACTGTACTTGAACAATCGACCAAAGAAGTCTAATCTGTTACAAACCTTGCCAAGCACATTACAGTCATTGACAAACCATGCACGGTAGCTCTGTAGTTTGACGGCACGGAGTTTCCAATGAATATAAACTGCCCCGCAAAACAGCAACCCTGACTAATTCGAATAATCAGCAAAATAGAGATGATCGCAATTCTTAAACTTGTACTTCTAGACAAAAAAAGAGAAAAAATGTTGGATGGACATGTACGATAGAATCGTGTTAACAGGCGAGCATGACACCAAGCCCGTAAATTATCATCGCCTGGGCTTGCCCGATCTAGTAAACAAGTTTGCCACATCAACGATGACTGGTTTTTCGGCAGAATTTCCTGATGAAATCTCCACACTTTTGGAAAAAAAAAGCACTACAAAAATAAACTAATAAATACAAAATAATAAAACTAATCTACAAATTAGTTTTGTTACAAACTAATTAACAAAATTACAAGCTAATAAAAATAAACTAGTAAACTTCATGGCCCTCTAATTAATACATTAATATGCCCATTTCTTTTCCAGAGTTAATTCATTTCAAGCCAAATATACAACACATTTTAGCAGAACCACCCTGAACTGTGATCTTCCCCCATACATCAGCGTCTTTGAGCTGGGCAAGACTCTCTCTCTTTTCCACATTAATCTATCAACTGCAGACTGTTCAATCTTTGAGTTGTACCTGGTCGGGACACTCGCTCGAAGAGTGTAGACCGAGGGTTTTAAGTAGGTCCAGGGTCACGCACCCTCAGCAAATTCTTTCACAGCAATTTAATTTCACATAGTAGAAGAAAAGAATAGCACTTCGGAAGGAATCCGGGAGTTTTACAGGACTGGTAGCCAACTGACCTCTGGCGACGAAACTGCAAGTTGTGGCAGGCAACCCTAGCAGATGACTGGAGCCGATATTATTTCATGATTATGGCATAGAACTGGCAAGTGCTAAGGTAAAACGCACAACTTTGTCCAGAAATATGACCAAAGTCCAGTTGATACAGGTGGGTTCATTTTCAAACTGTTTCTATCAACCATCTTTCACTGTGTGCAACAGAACTTCTTCAGATCTGATGCCTGGCTCTCGTTTTATTGTATATGATCGCCGTGGGAACTTTTAATACAATAAAGCGAGACATACATCGTTCTGTCTCCTAGCTGGTCGGGACCCGGGACAAAATGCATCAACTTGGGACTTTGCCGACCAAATGGGGATGGCTGGACAATCTGTAACAGCATGTTGACATCACTACCTCTTGAGAGTGCGAGCAGCTTAACATACCTGTGGTAGAGGATGTTAGTGGCAGGACAAACGACGGTAAAAAACATCGCTGTATTCAGCATATAAAATTGGGTCTGTTGAGAAATAAATATAAATTATTACTTTCGGACGCGACAACCCAGTTCCATCTGCCTTAGTATGGAACGCGTTTCAAGTTTCCGTAACATCGGTTTGGCTCTTTTTGTCGAACAAACGATGTCAGCAGCCTATCAAGAATTACTTGTTTCACTTTCGTAATATTCTTACATTAACCTAATTTGGGCAGGAGGGGCCAAATTGACACCCTCAACCCCTTAACCACGTTTCGTGGTAATGTACCAAACAATAAAGAGATTTGGTGGAAAACAAAACGAAGTCCCCCGGAATTCTTGACACCAGACACAGCCCAGATAGGTTAAGCAGACCAAAACCTACAAAATGTTGTCTTTCTGGAAGACCTCGAATGAAACTCAAATTACAGTTGAGACTCCACACATACCTTCATATCTCCAAATATTCTGACCAACTAGAACACCAAGGAGAAAAATTGAAAATCAGTTTTAACAAGGTTACAATGGAAAAGAACCTCCCTGAAACGCATGCCTTGGTTGCCTCTTGGAGCGTCGCCAGCTTTGAAAGTATGGGGGATCCAAGTGATGATGTCATGCCATTGAACTCTAAAGACTGGAACGATACCTGCAAACTGTATTTTGAAGCCATCATGGAGGCTGACATGTAGGTCAATTTGCAGGGTCATACAGTCCCCTATATGATAAAACAGGGAACGTATTGTGAAAAACTTCACCCAAATTTCGGATTTTTTGACAGTTTTCTTTTTTATCCTTAGTAAGTAGAGGAAAATGTCGGTAGGACTGCATATTTGTCAGAATTAACTGTCATTGAAAAGTAAAGGTTCACTACAACTTTTTCCCACGCGTGTTTTTGACCTACATGGCTGCCCCCACGTCAGCTTCATTCAATCGTGAAGCCTGATACTACGAGGTATCGTTCCAGTCTCTTTAAAGTTCAATGTGTCATACTAAGTTATGATGACATATTGATGATAACGCCATACTTAATGGTGACAGCACTGGTAGAATTGTTTGTTGAGATAACGACAGGCTGAATAACTTAATTGGGTAGGGTAGGAAACGTCTCAGGAATACTTCATTTAGGCCTAGAATTAGGATTAGGTTAGGGTTAGGGTTAGGATTGTAGATAGGTTTACACAGATCAGACGAGAGTTGATGGTGAGGTAAAACGAAGAAAGATCGCATATAAAAAATAAAGGTATATATCATTGTTATTGGTAATAGCTCTTCGGGATTTGAATTGATTTTGACACTTGGGATCTTCACGTCTTACCCCCCCCTCCCCAATCAGTTTCTCATCGGATTTGAATGAATTCAAAAATTGGTCTTGAAGAGAAGTCCTGGGTCTGGACCATTCCGTCCCCCCCCACGTGGCGACGCCATTGGTTGCCTCCTTTTTTCTTTATCTTTCCCTTTTTGTTCCATCCGGTTCATTATTCCCACTCATGCACCCTTATCTATCATGATTCCTGTTCCCCTTTTGTCTCTTTGCAACCAATTCTAGCCCCATATTACCCAATAATAAGAACAGACAACAGACTCTTACTGCTTAAAAGCGGGAATACTGTAACAAATTTTGAAGCGGCTGACGTGGTCTTAATTAAAGTTGTTGTTGTACCGGAGACACATAAATGACGCCTTCATTTTGGGGACACTTTTTTGGGTTCCTCTAGTAGTCCATTCATAAATACTTCGTTGATCCCAAATGGACCCCTTGCCACAGACGTCAAACACGTACACTAATGTGGCACTGACACGTCATGTTACCTAGGGCAAGGGAGCGGTGAGAAGAACCTACCAACGAGGTTGTTTTAAACCATGATCATTTTTGAGAATTGATAAACATTGACTCAGTAACATTACCTGTGGAAATACGAAGCAGTTAGACGCTACGGTGCCGATGCCTACCACCATTAGAGTGAAGCCGAGATCACTTGTGTCAAAACTGAGCCCACCTAAGCCATGTAAAAATAAACAAAAGTTACCGTAACGTTAGAACGTACCTTCGAAATAAAGTAGTAAAATGGAAAAGTTCGAAATATGGAGGAGAAATTGATAAACTCTCACTGATTAAGGAATTCAACGTTTGATTGACTAATTCGAAAAGCAGTATTATCATTTGATTGTCCCAGGGCTTCGAACCAGCCACCTTCAATCTACATATCCAACGATTTACAACTAACAAGCTCAGGTAAACACGAAAAAATCCACTAATGGTTGAAAATCTACGTCGGCTGTGTTACAAATAGTTCCATACAGCCGACATCACAATGTGTTAGCGCTGCTTGTTTTCGTGGTAAATAAACCGCGAACGGATTGTTTAAGAATCGTAACAAGGTTTACGTTTCTGTCAAACACACCACAAGCTGTTCCAGCAAGTCTGATATGGTTCGCATGGCTTTTAAACCTGACAAGTTGGTACAACAAACTCGTAGCAGCTAGACAAAATATAGCCGTTGCTACAACTTGTTCACAAACATGCTACACACCCGCTGTCAACGCATCTAATTTACAAGCTGTGAGATTTCTGAGGTGGTGTTTATATGGAGGCAAGCCAGTCCTCTTGGTAGGGCCAGCCCTTCTAAATGTGTTTATATGAAAATTTCCAGCCCTCCCAGGCGAGATCCCCGGTAGTCAATACCAAGATCTCGCTTAGGAGAGCTGGCCAAAAATTTCCCTACTAGGAGGGCTGGCCCGTTTCTTTCCATGTAAACACCACCATAGTGTGTATAGAGTCGAATTGGAACCCAATCATGGTACTGCCTACTCCACTGGCGTACGGGGTCATGATGCATTATGAGGTTGTAGTTACGCGATTTCCCGACGTTCAACTCTAGAGGTAGTGTAACGAGTGAAGCCAAAGACTAGAGTTAAAAGTGAACACAAAAAAGACTCATTTACAGAACTTTTTGGCTGTCAGTTTTAGGCGCCTTCTAGGTGATATGGCTGTTATGGATGAATGAAACTGTCAGTGAATTGATTGAGTAGGGGGACCTGCGTCAGTTGAGAAAAGAAAAAAAAAACAAACTGCTCGACATTTTGTTTTGAGGGGAAAATATTCCTGTGTTATCGACTTTAGCAATAAAATGATTGAATACTTGCCTAAATGTTTTCCAGACGCAGCCCAGACGCTGTAGATTTCATGTTCAGCAATAACAGCAAACGAAAATACCGAATAAAGAGCTACGGTGCACTGTACGTCTCTATTTCTAAAAAGAAACGATGAAATTTCGTAACCGCTACTTTTGGGGGGACGTTATTTTCGGGTGGTAAAATACGTTAACGTGCTTTGGGAATATTGTTCTTTCCTCCTTCAATGGCTTTATATTTATCACATTTGACTCATTTTTCTTCTTTACAACTTTGGCAGTTTTATTTTACTTTTGAGTACCAAGTGTTGAGTATCATCATCATCATCATCGTCGTCATCATCATCATCATAATCGACATCATCATCATAATCGATATCATCATCATCATCAACATCATCATCATCATTATTATTATCATTATCATCATCATCATCATCATCATAATCGACATTATCGACATCATCATCAACACCATCATCATCGTCGTCATAATCATTATCATCACCATCATCATCATCGTTATCATCATCATCATCAACATCACCATAATCATCATCATCATCACCATCATCATCACCATCACCACCAACATCATCATCAATTATATTCATTGTACAATGCGGAAACGCGGTATTTTCGACAGGGCCGCTACTTTCGGAAATTTTCGAAGACAACTCAAATTTCCCGTTACTTTTGGGGGGCCGCTACTTTTGGGATTCTACGGAAAGGACCAAACTCAGCATGGAAAATCCTTGCTTCGAACTTACTTGAAGTAATGTTTTCGTCTCCTTTAAATTTTAAATCAGCCTGAGCAATTTAACTCATTCATGCACAATTTTATCTTTTGTTTTCTGTTTTCTTATGTTCTTTGCTTTGTTTGTAAATTAGGTCTTCAGGTTAGGCTTGGGTAAATTCTGCCGGCAGAATTTTGAGCAGAACTAGGCAGCTCGGGCTTCGAGAATTCTGCCGTCAGAAAACTGCCTTTCGAGCAGAATTTTGAGCAGAATTCTCGAAAATTAGCGACACGGAATAAAAACTAACAAACAAATAAATATTGACAATTGTACTTAAAGAAATCCTGACATTTGGGTAGGCAAGGGAATGCGGAGTTGCTCAATACTGGATTATCCCAGCGATAAACATTGAACGCCTTGTTATGAATGTTAAACTTTATAGCCATTTTAAAAGGTTACACTTGAAAATAAAAGTTTTTCACTAAATAAATAATATAGTTTTAAGTAACACATTTAGCGTACTTTTTCTGCTTGTCTGATTTGCGAGCAGAATTTGAACAGAATTTTGAGCAGAATTTGAGATTTTTACGAGCAGTGCCGGCAGGCGGAATTTGCCATTTTGCGAGCAGAATTTACCCAAGCCTACTTCTGGTCAACCGTCTGAAGGGCGTTAAGATAAAGTTCGGCGCTTGGCTCCAGAAGTGAATCCAACCAACTTTGATATACTACCTTTGGACCTTGAGTGTCCGTAAATCACCTCGTCTCACAGTGTAAAATATAGATTCTTTCTAAAAAATGGACACACTGCGGTACACACTTACCTACAAAGAGTAAGCAATTTACTACGTCTGAAAGATCCAATAACTCTGGCATATATCCCCGGGGGCTTGTCAACAGGAAGAACATATGATGTCGTATCAGCCTTGTTTACTTCCGGAATAGATCCCGAAATGTTCCCGAAGCCGTTTAAATGCACATCGGGCAGGAATGACACTGATCCTGTGCTGTACGTACTACGTCGGTTTGAAACAGGTTTTTGCATATCAATGATCACATCACCATTTTGTTTGGAGTAATTCACAGTCATCAAGTTGTGCACGCTCTCTGTACTTTTGGGCGAAAATCTTCTGTTTACCGATGTCACACTGGTCGTACTCTGGGAAAATTCTTCAAGATCATACAAAGGCACAGGAACGGTTTCTTTTCCATTCTTTTTCCTGCAAGGAACGAAAATAAAATAATAACAATATACACGAAGAGTCTAGTCGGAAGTGAAAATTGAAATCTAACTGAGGTCCGCCTAGAGCGAATCGAGCCAAGCTGTGAAATCAAAGAAGTGAATAAAATTTGTGTTCGATCTGAGATAGTCCTCTTTCACGGAGACTATTCATGATCAAGAGTTCAGCACACAAAGTGCCTTAAGGTTGCAGTGTGAACAATCACGTTCGCCAGTCTTGGACGTCTCTCACACTGAGACCGATCCCTCAGATCAATCTCAGAACGGCCGCAGTGCGAACATGGTCCACTAGTAAAGAGCAAAGAAATTAATTTACTGGAGTACTGATAATAACTCTTATCAATAGTAACATTAACTTCGTTTAGTTGTGAATGATATTGTATGAAATACGTGAATGATGTGGACTAACGTAACTGTCAAGATCGGTGTCTGCGTACGAAGCAGTCCCAGTGTCGATGTCAGCGTCAACGTCGCTGTGTCAGTGCCAGTGTCAACATTCGCGATGGTGTTAGTTTCTATATCGACGTTAGTGTTGGTGTTTTTGTCGGTGCCGGTGCCAATGTCGGTGCCCGTGTCGGTGTCAACTCAGAGGAAATGATGGTGTCAATACCTGAGAAAGCATCAGCTAAATATTCCACAGGATAACCTACCTCACGGATAGCAGTGTTTCTGGTAATTTGAAAAACACCATAAGAAAACTCAACAGAAGTATGACTGCGTTGATAATGCAAGGAAGCAAGTACGCGAAATTGTCAAACAGCGAGCCTAAATGATAAAATACAAAATAAATTACTATTTTCGATCTATCATTGATGAAGGTATGAAAACAATCAGTAAATCCGCCTTTTATCATTTGTGGGACAAAAAAACCCCCTCCAAACAGTTTTCACTGCCCTGTACTTGTTCCTGATTTGCTTCACCCCTCAAATGAACGAGAGACCATTTGCAGTTGTGGTCAAGACACATATAAAACATTTACAGAGTGAAATAAGGATTCTTGCAAAAAAAGGTAACTTTAGAGAAAAGCACCAACCTTTTTTAAACCCAGAATATTTTGTAGCTGGTTTTGCAAGGTAACCTACAAACAAAAAGAAATATCAGAAAGACAATAAACCAAAAACCCAACTGCAATGTTTTTTTTTTTTAATTTTATGACAACTTGACATTTAATTTTCTGAAAACTTTCACTTTTTTTACCTCAGTTTCATCTATGGCACTTACCACTCCCCCCCCCCTCCAAGTTGCCCCACCTAACTAAGCTAGTCCCAATTCATCCAATCTTGTTGTAGCTTATTCCTCATTGCATCACTATTTGGGAATTTGTGTATTGAACGCAGTTTTGTGCATTTCTGTGTATTCATTTCAATGCACAATCTCAATGCATGCAAAAAATTCCACTTAGTGAAAATTTGACATTATAGAGACACAGAAGAGCTTTAAGCACCAATGTTTATCATTTTGTAAGTTCTCTCTAACAAAATGCACTAAATGTTTATTTCATGTACCCTTTATAAAATCTACCAGGATGTATACATGTCACGTATTATGGTACAGCAAACCTAGACATTCACTTTTTGATTCAACTCTCCACAACTTCATCTCATCCCATCCTGCCCTTTTCTACATTTCTTCCCCCATCACCTCACCTAGTCCTGTATTCCAGTCTTTCTTCTTGCTCACCTTGACAACAAATCAAACCTTACTACATAATATATCATATTACACACATGATGACAAGCTTGTAGCTGCAGTATTACCTCCAATAGCAGGACCAATAATGAGACCAGAATTCCAAGCTGTTATAATCACAGCCATACCCAATGGCTAAAATACAAATAATGCATCATGATACAAAATACTGTAAACTTAAAATGAAGTTTCAACTGGCAAAAGTTAGAGGATGGGGGATCCCATAAATGATAAAGTAGATAGAGAATCCCAATATTTAGGGGAGAAAAAAACAAAAGTTGGTTGCATCCCAAGTCATAATCTCACTCAGCATTTGGCCTCATTCCTGGAAATTGAAGGCCCTGATGAAGTAGTATGAATATGTCTTAATTTCTGGGTCATTTGTACTGCACATCAAGCTTACCTAATGCTAGGCAATGCTAGGCAGTATGTCAATTTCAAAACAAGAAATGTAAGTATCTGGTACACATGCAATCAAAATATCCAGCAATCATGCACATTTTCATCATCTTTACCAGGGCATCTGAGCTTCTAGTTGGCTAATAAAATTAAAAATTTAGAAGATCTGTTGCATTATTACCTGGTTAGTTTCATCACAAATGTCTGTAAGAGCTGCTTTAACTGTTCCTACTACACCTGTAGAGAAGTATAGGATAAAGGTTTCACATGTATATGTACATGTTTGTGTATGTATATGCATATATGTATAATATATTGTGTATGTACATATATAATTATATATAATTGTGTGTCAGGAAAATCAACATTTATTTGCTATAATAATCAATAATTAGAATGCCTTTTGAGCCTAATGTGACAATACCTGCTACTAATCCTGTTATAAACCTGATAATAAATGCCATGGCAAATGATTTTGCAAAACCAAAACCTAGTGTGGTCACTCCAATTGATGAAACAGTAAAAAGAAGGACCTTTCTCCGACCAATTTTATCAGACAACCATCCCCAAAAGTAACTGTTGGTAAGAAAAGAAACAGTTTCATCAGTTAAAGGTTAAAACATTACCAGTGATCATCTAATATTAGGAGGACATAATTCTAGAATCTAAAAAGACAATTGAAATCCCCTTAAGTATTTATAATACTTGTATTATATGCAAATTTATTGAAGTGAATTCCTTATAAGGAAACAGCCTGAATGTTTACTACCAAATTGCAGAGACTCAGACTGGTTACTAAACTACCTTGAAAAAAATCTACCAATGAATACAGCAGAAGCCAACAGTCCAACATAGTACCCTAACAAAGAACATAAAATTAAAATTAAGATAATTAGATAATGGAATCACTCAAGGACTTGGGGATGAGAGACATGAAAGAAAATAAGAGAAATAACTACTAGACAGACAGGCAGAATAAAACCAGACTAAGTTAACCCTTTAATGCTTTGATTTTTTTCTTTTGTTTATTATTCTCTCTTTGTTTTAGCTTTGTTCATTTATTTGTTCTTTTATTCAGGGGGTGTCCTAGAAATACGACAAAAGGCCTTAAAGGGTTAAAAAGAAATAAATAAAAAAAAGGGACAGAGTGATAAGGGAAGGAATAGTCAAGAAAGAAAAGACAAGAAAAAGAATGGTGAACAGGAAGTAAAATGTATATATTTGAAAAGATACTACATGTAAGTGATAGACAGAAGAGGAGACACATAAAGGTATAGTTGTAAACATGTGACAACCAGCAGTTGCCAGTGAAGACATCAGCTAAAAAACATACCTCCCATCCATCCCTCAAATCAGGGGTGGATTTTCTGGGGGTGCAGGGGGGTGTGTACCCCCAAAATTTTCTAGCACCCCCTCAGAAAAATTCAAAAATGGCATGCATACTGTAGGTTATTATTTTTATTATAGGTTTTATTTAAAGAAACTTATACATTTGGCAGTAAGAGTATGGGCTTATGGCGATATGCCTAAAAAAAATACAACAGCCCGGTCAGCCCTTTTGGTAGCACACCAATGCACCCCCCCAGGGAAATCTGCATCCCTCCTGTCAGATGAGCATTGATCTGCCCCTGCCTCAAATTCTTAATTTTTCCAATATTATTTGGGCAAACTGGAAAGTGCACCTTCAGGATGCCATTGGTGACCTGCAGAGAGGTCTAACTGAAATATAGAATGTGTAAAGAAATATTTCTCAAAATATCCTTAAAACTCACCAGCATCTTCATCAGGGATTCCAAAACTCTAAATGATGCAAATAAAACCATATGTAGCTTTTAGAAAACCAGATTTTACCATGACAATAGCAATTGAGTCACTTCCAACAAATTACACCACACAGGGGTATTCAACTTTGTTATAAAGCATGCCCATATTGCAAGAACACTAAGAACCAGCAGCCATCAAAGCAGCCTCTCATACTGTATTTTATACATACTTACTGAGGTCCCTGGCTGGCCAGTTAAAACATCTACAAAGGCTGCATTCAGATTGTGGCCCATTAGTTAAATAGCCCTGGTGATAAGTATGGATTTAATAATTTCTTTTATATAAATATTGAAGGGTTTTATAATTTACCCTTATCCATTGTTTGCTTTTAGTAGAGGGTGGTTTGATAGCAGTTCTCAAGGTATGAAAAAACCCAAAAACAAATTACTGCTTCCTTCTCTTTTTCTTGCCAAGTAACAGTGGATCATCACTGTAAAGCAGAATATGGAGTCCATGAAGAGAGAACAAGTAACAAATGAAGCCAGTGCCCCCAATATGACATGTGTGATGGCACATATGTCAACATGTGCCATATAAGTCCCCTAAGTGTGGGTTTAATTGCACACATGAAAATAAAGTAAAAGTATTCTTTTTATCCATTCCAGAATGTATTACCCAGTTACAAGCCTATCACTGTGCAGAATAAAATCAGCTATATGCTAGCCAGAACATAAAGTCTAAAGTAAAACTTTGCCCCTTAATGGATTGTTGGCCTTTTAATACCCAGGGCTCATCCACTGTGGCAAGTAAGTACTAAAATTATCTAGCATTAGCCAATGTAAAATACTAAAGTGCATCCTTGCCCCTTAATGGGTTAACTTCATCCTCTTATGGGTTATTTCTCATTCATACCTTCACCATATCTGGTAAAAATGCAAACAACATTTGTATTGAAAGAGCATGTCCAAACTAAAACAAGAAATCAAAAAATTAAATTACCCAAACAGTAACAACTCCCTCATTTTTTTTTTCCATCATCATGTTGACTAGTCTTCCAGGGTTAGCTAACACTATGGCTAGTCAAACTTTCTGCTCAAACAATGCTTAAGCAATGGTACATCCAGGATTTTTGTAAGGTGGAGGCTAGAATGTCAAATGAGCCTCTGTTAGGGGGCTCCAAAGGCATAGTCCCCCAATTTAAATTCTGTACAACAGCAATTCCAGAATTAAGAATTGATAGTTCTTGTACACAACACACTTGTAAGGTGACTGAGAAATCATAGGATTTCACTATCATCTTTCGGAAGTACTGTACCCTCTATACCATTCACTTTTAATTTTACATTACATTTTTTAATACTTTTTTGGTGGACACAAATAGAAATCATTTCTGTGGCTGCTAAGGGAGGGGCTTAAGCCCCCCTAAGGTGCCACCTTCCTTGGGTGTGCCACTGATTCAAAATGTTATTCACAGTTGTGACTGAATCAGGCACAAACACTGATATGCCACATCCCATGGACATTGTTGTGCTACAGTGCACAGTAAAGTAAAATAATGAAAGTGGAATTCAGGTCAAAAAGAGTTGAGATAGCCTTCACTCTCTTTGACAAGTAAAATCTCCCAGCATCAGCCAGTGTACAATACAACGGAAACACGAATGAAAGCAATCGCTTAAAATTTATTTTTGTCCACCACTGTATTCACAGTTGGTCAGGGAGGCAGAATAACCCGGCCTTTTCCATGTCGTGATGGTGTATACCTATCACGCAGTGGTTACCCACGATCAAAATGTACTCATTTAATACGTGGGACACGAAGTCATTAATTTTTAATCTTTACCCATGATGAAAGTCACAGACAATCCAATTCTTCACCAACATGTGCACGAAGTCATTAATTTTTAATCTTTACCCATGATGAAAGTCTCAGACAATCCAACTCTTCACCAACATGTGCCATGAAGGGTCTTGACCTTTGCTACCTTATCGCTTTATCTCTTTGACATTTCGGCCAAGTTTGGCATTAATATCCACAAGACAAATATGACCACTCAGGCATATACTTCACACCCAAGTCAAACATAGCTAATTTCAATATTAAATATTTCCCCACCAAGCCTACACTTACCATACAAAAGTATAACGCTGTTATCATTCCCCATTTCAAAGGTGTAGTTCCCTCAGGTTGGAGCACAGACAGTAATTTCCGACGAATCCATACAAAGAAGCACATGCTAGTCGACGAATGTCAACAAAGAACTTCAAAGGATAAATTCTGAAGCATTCGCTGTCGTTAGTCGGACACCACATGTAAGTAAGATGACGTCTTTGTAAATATTTCAGCCAGTTTAGAGAAGTTACATCATCATGTGTTGTCGCATGCATTCTGAGATGGACGCCGAACACATCCTTGACAACCCGTCCTGCATGAAAACTTCGCCGTAGGCAGCATAGCTTATCTCTATTAGCCAAATTTCACAGAAGATGATTTTGAATATCGATAGCATCTAACAACAGAGCAATAAGTTAATTCCCATGATAAGAAGAAGTTAAAATCTAGAGTAGTGTTTTTGGTCGATTAGGTGAGATAAGCAATGGTATGTGAATATTCGCGCGTTGTGTTTTCAGGGGGGATTGAGACAATTTTTCCTACAGTCGAATTTGGTGTTTCTCCTACGAAAGTGATAGTATTTTCAATTACTGTTGTTCTGCGCAATGGAAAGGGCGTCGAAATTTCACCGGCTTAAGCAACTACACGAAACTCTTCACTCAGAGAGAGGACTATTGAATATTGCCGCGATCACCAATGGTTGCTCTTCCAACTCTAAGTTTGTCAAAAGAACTTTGCGACCCAATGAAGAACTCGGTGTACAGAGTCAGGAAGAAAAAGCGAGAGATCTTGCCAGTGATTTTACAGAAGAAAATGAAAGTTCTTCACAGGCAGCAACGGGCTTATTCAACGCTGTTAAAGACCTTTATGAGGACAATGGTGTGAAACTAATCCCACACAAAATCTTTGTTGGGAACATCAGTTACAAACTCACCACACCACAACTGAAAACATTCTTTTTATCGTTTGGCAAAGTTATACATGCACAAATTGTGAAAGATCGAGTTAAAAAAAAGTCCAAGGGGTACGTTCTTGGTTAACAAAAGCTTACAGATCTGTGTGATATTCCAGTATATTTTCACAATACTCTAGGCTATGCCAATTGTGATTGGCTGATAGGCATGTTGTTCTTGAGCTTGCAAAAGGAGGGTATTTGCTTGGGAATTCCCTATGAGATGGTTCATGTAAGGGTGGGTAAGCTATGAAAAGCCAGCTGAGCCTGTAAATGTCACGGTGCTACCATGTTGAATAATCTTTTACTTTTAATCTTGTTCATACCACAACCAGGCTTGCTTGTCATGGAGGGATAATCTAGCATAACCATTATCCAGATTTCACTCAAATGTGGTAATCTTTTCTGCAAAAATTCAGTCACTAAGCACAACAAGCCAGCCAAGGTAAACTCAATGTCTTTTGTGGCATTTTGAATATCTAATTTCAATAGGCTGGGCAGGCCTAATTGTTTTTCTCTATGTAAATGGGACAAGCCAGGTTGAAATTGCTCTTATAAACAAACCCAAGGATTTCTGCATCACATCCAACAAAAAGTAGATTCAATAATATCCAACCCCAAAGCATAATTTTGCATAAAAAGGTTTCCACTAGACCAGAAAATATTTCTATAAAAGGGTCAAATAGTTCAAATGCCTTAGCTTGAAAAATGCTCAAGAATGGATGGATTCAGGGATGCTAAATGATTTTAGTGAAGCTGTTAATCTATTTTGCTTCTGTTTTCTTCCCATTCAGTCTGGATACACTTTGGAGGATATCTGGAGGCATGTGCCTCTGGTCATCATATTCTTTGAGTATAAATTGATAATGATTATCTTCTAGAATATCTCACAAAATTAAATGTCACAATGGCAGAACTAATTGTTTCAAATTCAGTTTGCAAGTCCATTTTGCTTTGAAGATATGGTTTTATCACATTTGGCAAAGATTCTGAAGTTCAGAAAGTTCTACAGGCTTCAGAAGATCAGCTCATTCTTGATGGAAGGTATTAAAAATTATAACTGCATTAAATTGCTTGGCAGTCAGCTCCTTTGGCAGACTTTAATGTCAATTAAAGACTTGTATATCTTTGAATTATTTCAGGAGACTAAGAGTTAACAGAGCTGAGAAAAAGAAAAGAGGTGAAAAACTTCAATTGCCTTTATTAATTTGCATGACAAGAAAGATGGTAGTTAAATTAATGGCTTAAAGGCAAAGGAAGTCCTTATAATTGGACAACCCCTGTTTTACTGTATACTTATTTTGTCTCCCCAATTTTCACAACCAAAACATTTTAAACTTCTAATTTCTTGCAGGGAGACCAATACTAAAACTCAGTGATGAAACTGACCCACAAATATCACTTGAGGTATGTTTGACCTGTTCAGTGCTTCATTGTTATTTTTTAACATTATTTTCTTATCTATTCTATTTTTTTAAACCCAATAAATTTACACAATTCATGACATATCTACATTAAAAAACACTCTTGTAAGCGTGGGAAGATGTGTTCCGATTGCCCTCTAAATCTGCCCCTGGACACAATTAGCCAACTGCACTTTTCATCTACATTTTTGCTGTTAGTGAATTCTGTTGATTTGGTCTATCACTGTACTCTTAAACACAAATTTATAATTTTGAATACCTCAGGATTTTGTCAGAGAATATCATGAAGCTACTGAAGATGTAAAATGCAGCCAGTCTGAGAATGAAACAATGCAATCTGAAGGCAGTGAAAGTCTGAAGGATGCAGTTAGAATTGATGAGAATGTTGTGACCATCTCAACTCTGAATGATGATACACTGTTGCACATCTTTTCATTATTAAATGTCAAAGATCGAGTTAAGATTGAAAGAGGTATGGTTAAGAGCATGTGATTTACAATAGATTTTATGGGCATCAAAGAGAGGGTTAGGGCAGGAAAATTGGCCTCCTGAGTTGTTCAAAGAATGGAGTCCTGCCCCTACTTCTTCAGTGAATCAGCTTAGTTGTTTGACTCTTCATGCCAAAAATGTATATCAGTATGACAACATGGAAAACCAGGCTTTAATAACACTAACCTTGTTTATTTTTTTCTTTCATTCCTTTCTTGATTTCCTCCAATTGCAAACTCTTTGTAGCAAATCAAAATTAGAAACCCATTTCTGCGCATGATGTACGTTTGAGGGTAAGGTGGAAAATAGAACCAAGGAAAACAAGGGTGGGGGGATAAAAAGAAAAAGTAAAGTGTATGGTAAGAAAAATGAAAGGTTGGAAAATAGAAAAGGAAAAGAAGAAATGAAGGTACAAAAGGCAAATAGGATTAGGACAGAAAAAGGTAAAGGAAAAGGCAGGAATGGTATGAAAGAAAAGGATAGAAACATCAAGGGAACAGAGAGGAATGAAAGAAAAGGCACAAAATGAAAAGGAAATGAAAGAGAACAGAAAATGAAACATAGGAGGAGAAAAGAAAGCGGAACAAGAGACAACTGAAGTAAAGCAAACTCAAGTGATGCAAAATGAAGTGAAGAGGAGGGGTAGGGAGGTGAGAGAGAAGTGGTTAGGTGACAAATCTTAATTGCAAAGCATTGGTAAAGAAGGATGATGGTAGAAGTAACAAAAAGGAATGTGAAATGAGAATGGAAGGTATAAGTCAAAAAAGGGACCTTTGGCTCTATGCTTCCAACAACTGTAACTTGTTTTTTTCCAACTAGTATGCCACAGATGGCTTAACCTAGCAAGACAAACATGGCTTTTTACTACCCATTTAAATTTCAAAGGAATTTTCAGATCTTTTAGAGGAACTGGAGGTAATAGCTGCATGTATGTAATTATAATATCAAAATTATAATCAATATGAGTTTACTATCTTTTGCAATGTTAAAGATGTGGGTAAAGGGATGTGTTACGAAAAGATTTTTTAATAACGATTCGTGAAAACGAATTAAATTGCGCACGAGGTTAAAGCGCGTCATCGTATTCTGCGTCATCATTTGCACTACCGATCATCGCTGAAAACCAATGCGTGATATCATCTTTATGGACTATCTGAATTTATACAATGCATTTATTTTTCAGGATTGACAGATGGAATTTTACTGTCACTCTTTCGACGAGGTTGCCAAAATTTAAAATCCCTGGACTTATCCCATTCATCAAGGCTCCTGACTGATTACTCTCTTTACCTTATCGGTAATTGTACTTTTACTCTTTTCCTGGGTTTAGTCTTTCATAATTGTCTTTCATGCCAAAGAAAGTAGCTTTTCCAGTGAAACTTCAGAAAATAATTTTTTCTAGTCGAAATTCCGATAAAAACTTATTGAATCAGCCATAAGTTTATTTGCGGAAAATTCTCGTTTTTAATGAAGTTTAAAGAAAGTATTCACGGATTGATGCGTAAAGTTTGAAAAGGATAAAGTTGAATGCCTTAATTTTAAAAGGAAGAGGTCTTATCTACTTTAACGGAGCACTTCTTGGAAAACGAGACTACGAAAGAAGTTTATTAGACACGGTTGACGATCCGGTGATGAAAAACAAGTTTGATTTGGTTCTGAATACACGTTTTAAACATGCTTTTTTAAGGTAAAAATTGTCCTGACCTTCAAGAGCTGAATCTTTCCGGAGTTAACGTGACAATGAAATCCTTGAAAGATCTCAGCAGTAATTGCTCCAAACTAAAGGTATCGAGAAAAATCTTTCTACTGTTCGTTTGTTTTTTGTTTTTCCTTTCGTTTAATAATCACGAGATGTGGTCAAATGGTAGTTCATTTCGTTGTATTATACAGAAAATACAGTTACAAAGATGCTATGATGTTGGTGAGAAAGGGTAAGTGACATGCGAGGGTGAACCTTAGTAAACCCTGTTTCGGTGTCGGCGCGGAAGAATCCTTGCTTCTACTGGGAGATAAGTCACTGAGTAGAACTTAGGCCCAGTTCAAACGTCGAAATTTTCATGTACCCTATCAAAAGGAAATCAGTTTGAATAAAGGATTTTGCTCATTAACGTTAGATTCGGCACATGAAACGTTCGACTTTTGAACTGGGCCTCACTTGCCGTAGGAGTGCCGTAAACTTTATTATATGTCTTTCAATGTTTATTCGAGTTGTGACTTTTAATGAAGCAACGAAGATGTCCCCCTTGGGCTAAAAAACTCAAAATGGAAGCTGGTTTGTCTTTAGTGTGCAAATAATGCGAATGTCTGGTTGTTTGCAGGTTGTGGTGGCTACTTAAGCAGTGCGAAGAGCTGGAATATGTTGATGTTGGAGGAAATATTAGAATTACAGGACAGGTAACGTGATTTTTGTTGATACTCGAAGGCGTTTGGACGAAGGACTGTATTACCAAGATACTTTGTATTAGTTAACGACTAAACTAGATGTCTGTCCTTATCCTAGTGCTTCTTCATGCTGACGGACAGGTGTAAAACCATTATTCTGGATGATTGCATTAAGGTAAAATAAATTACAAGTTAACGGAATCTTTTTTTCTTTTCTCGTTTTCGCTCTCCTTCCTCCTCTTCCCCCCTCTCAGTAATTGTTTCCCCCCCATAAATTCATTGAAACTCACTCTCCCTCCCTCCCTCTCTCTCCCTCTCCCTCCTTTTCTACCTGCCTCTCGTCCGCCGTGGGTTCGTTCCTGGCATTCTTCCTTCCTCCCTTTCCTTTTACTTTCCATTCCTTTCCTTCCCTTCCTACAGTCCTTCCACATTTCTTCTCTTATGATAAATTTCCCTCTATCCATTTTCTTCTCTCCAACTCCCGCCAGCTAACAGACAGTGGACTACAACAGCTGGTAAAAAGATCAAAGAACCTTCAAGAACTGAACATCTCGAATTGTTTGTATCTAACGGACGTCGGGATTTCTGAATTGTTCACGGTAACCGAAAAAGATGGAAACTTGCGAGCCATCTGTATACCTGTTTATTAGTATGGTCTAACGTCAAGTACACATTCGCATTATTTCATTTTAAGGGATGCACAAAACTAAGGAAGCTTTCATTTTGCAAATCACCGAAAGACGGTTAGTTCAAGCTGTAATAATTCAGACAAACTCCCATTGTTGTCGTTCGGTCTTGCAGGGTATAATTCTTGGAGTAGTTCAGACATTTACTTACACCGTACTTATAATGAGTCATCGTGGCAAACTGGTAAATGTTATCATAATTGCCATGACATGAAGAACAGACAAGTAGCGAACTAATTAACAGTTGTAAGTCGGATGCAGAATTCTCCTAATTTACATTGTTACCTTCGATTTATTCGGATAAAATGTTTTTATACCTCTAAGGCAATGCGGTTGATGAAAGCGGTTATATTCAGTCTCATTCGTACCTTAAGTAGTATGCAACACTAAGAACACTCGCATCCAAACTGCATTTGAGTGATTTGATTTACAACTCACCTAGTAAATTGTCTTCTGTTCGGGTGCTTATATAGTAGTCTGTTATTTATGTGAAAATCTATATACATTTTTTCATTTGCTTTTAGTTTCCGCTCAAAGTTTAATGGCGTTAAGAAATTTAAATCTTCTAGTAAGCTAACAAATTGTATTGCATCGTCATTTACTGAGAAATAGCTGAACAATACCTGGATGTACTTCAAATTTTCAGAAAGTTATATTATTTTAAAATTATTTGGTTTCTTAGAACTAAAATTTTTTCATTCGTATTCTAGGAAGAACTCCACTTGGCGAAACAAGATGCAGTCAATAACGATGTTTTGTTTGTCATTGGAAACAGCTGCCCATACCTCAGGTTATTTATTGCAAAGACTGACTAGCCATGAGCCTTTTTACGAACACAGTGCATCAGACGTAGTCTAAGTTGAAAAAAGTACTTGATTTGTTCAGTTTCCCTCTTCTTCCGGGTGGCCCTGACCATCTCATGGCACACGGTCTAAATCTATTTTCTTGCCTCGTCATCAGAACATCGACCCATAGCAGCTTTGGTAAAGATCCGAATGAAAACAAAACTTACATGGTGTTCCATTTGCTAAACTATACATCAAGTAAACATTTAAAGTATAGATATGTTTTATGACGCTACGCTAAATGACGTTATCCTTTTGATTCCTCCAAATATTCTCGATATCGTTTCCTAGGTTTATGGTATGTATTTTTCTGTTGCTTTCCATACGAACAGGATTCTCAACCTTGAAGCTTGTCATAACGTTACTGATCGTGGTATCCAATATTTAACGTCGTGCAATCAACTTCACAAACTGGTTATTAGCTACCTTGATGAGGTACTTTTGAACTGCGGCGATAGCCTATAGCTTGATTGTAGTCACACATAGTTAATGAGATAAGGTTGAAGTATTCGTGTTGTACACACTGCATATGATCACTGGTGTAGAACCACATCAAGGGCTACGAGCACGCGGGTTCTCCCTTGATCCAACGTCTAAACATTTTCGTAATCGGCAACGGAATGCCACAACTCTTTGCAATGTATGTTAAACTTCACTAACTTCAAGCAAGTCGTCAACATTCAACTGTCACAATGAGAACGGCAGACGTATGTTCAGCAACCAACACTAAACCCCAAACCATCGGTCTGACCTGATTGATAGAGTCACCAGGAACCGTTTCCAGATTCACTACGACACCATCAGTTAGTAAGTTTTCTGCATTGACTATATCAACTTGAGCGTGCAGTTCTATTGAAAGGCTTAGAATAAACAAGACTTCTCCGACCGCATCTCCCCGATTTACATCATCGTCATGCCAAAAGAATTGAATGGATGGGTACTCAATGCTAGGAAGAGGGCATTGGCAAGCTTCTTCAAATAAATTTCTACACTTCACAATTTTCTTCACGTTTCAAAGCACCACTACAGACAGGTGAACATTTAATATTTTGTAAACGTGAAACCCATGTCTTATGACGACTATATTTTATTTCAGGTAAGAGACTTATCAATCGAACTAATGGCTCAAAATGGTTTTATAAAAGAATTCCATGCTCGTTCGTGTTTAAACTTAACAGATAAAGGTGTGATTGCTGACTGATTTTTGCGCCCGTCCGTTTGTCTGTCTACATGAATGTTTTCATTCTCACGTAGGATTCACAATTATTTAGTTCCAACGTTTCTTTACAATTTAGACACGTTTTACACACAAAACAATCTAAGTACACACAAAAAAGGATAACTAAACTTCATGTCATGTTTTCTTCGCTAGCTATTGAACAGTTGGCATTACATTGTCCACAACTACGTGAACTGGACTTGAGTGGATCAGAAGGAATAAAAAACACATCGCTGGACCTTTTAGAAAAATACTTAGGAGACAACGAAGAGATGTCTTTGGTGATTGGAGGTGAGACTAAAACAGTAGCATTTCTTACGCTGTGTTTATACTTGATGTCAAATAGTTTCCCATTACTCGCAAAAATCATACCGGATTAAGCATTCCGTTTTCACTGTAAACGTAACGTTCACCTTGATTTTTGGAATTGAACTCTGCTTTCGCGCGCGATATGCAAAAGTTTTTCCAATTGCTTAGGTAGTTGGCCCTCTATCCTTTTCGGGAAGGGGTGGAGCCAAGCTACAAACAAAACTCTCGAAGGCTAACTTCATTCGATGATTTAACAAAGAAGTGAGACCAAAAATGACGGACATGGAGACCTTCATGGACGTTAGTATCAGTCCTCTGCGCGGTCATTTGGACTTTAGTTTGACGTTGACCACAACACAACGTCATGTCACAACGACCTAAATACTCACTTTCTATGGTATAAACATGTATTACTTATCATACACATTGTCGTATCAATTCGTGCTAACGTTATATTAGAAACACTGTCGAGCCACCAGTTAAGAACACTAATTTGATATTTTTAGGAACAGCCATATCACGCGAACGAGCTCTACTTACTCAAGAACGTTACCCAAATTGGAACGTAACAACGCAGAACTTGTCTGATCATCATTTGCGCGTGGACTTCGATCCATACATGGATATGGGTAAGTCGAAGAGGAAATTTAACACGGTCTGGTTTTGTATACTGGACAGCATGTCATGTCTTACATCACAACGTCCGCGCGATCACGTTTTTCAGTCACAAATCTCATAAGCCATAAGCCCATATTGCTATGGTAGATTTTGAAGCCGCTGCAGCTGCAATTGCCGCATCCTCATTTAAGAGAAGCTGAACGGTCAACCTGGTTGACATGACTGAATTTCTTTGCACAGGTCGAATCTTACCAGAATACGATGATGAGGACGGAACAGAAGAATTTGGTTTGTCTTCGAGTGAACACGATGCAGAATACTACCTAACAGCAGACGACCCTTCTACGTGGGAATACGATGGACAGTGGCTGTCATAAACGACTCGCGAGGACATTACTGTGTGAACATTTTCCAAGGTGTTTTCTAAATTTGCCACGCGCGAAATGAGTCACGCGGTCAAATCTTGCCACAAAGAAAGCAAAGACGTTTCTGACAAAACTCAGAAACGGTCTTCCTCAGTTTTGGGGAAGCAAGTCTGCTTCCCGAACGTATGCTTGGTTTGTGGCAAAACTAGGCAACACCGCTGCCCACAAAGTTTCCCCACCAATATTTCCTAATTCTGTTAAGCATTTACAATCAACTTTTGCTGCGAGGATTGTTAAGTTTCTAAATAATATTTATTGTTAAATTTCCAAAGTTAGTAATTCTCCCACGTGAAAACGACCAAGGTTCACACTCTGTAAAAACGACAGAAAATGTATTAAAATTTTTTGGCAATGTTGAGTTAGATTATCTCCAAAATACTTTGAAGTCAGACTCATCAGAAGTAGTTTTACCACCCCAGATTATAGTAAAACTTCTACTTATCACATAAATCTTTGTAAAAATAGTGTATATAATGTACAGTGAAAAACCAGTTGCCCATTAACTGTTGACAGCGAACGATCTCCTAGATCTGAGCCTGGAAAAGTAGCTAGTTATGGGTACAGTTTCTCCAAAAAGTAATGACTACCTCTAACTATGTACTTCTTAAGAAGTTACTCACAGCATGGATTTCAACAAAGTGTGAATAAACTTGAGATAGCTGTTCAAAGCTGACAAGTTTGGGAACATGCAGTTTTATTAAACTGGTTTTGTTCGCTGGAGATGGTTATAAATTTAAATGACGCGTTGGCCTTTCCACCCCCAACGTGACCCGTTAGAATTTTATTCCGTTTACCAGCTCACGGTTTTACCAACCAGCGGAGACGTCAGAAGGTTACAGTTCTGAACACAAGTAAAGCCAGGGGAACGCCGCACTGCACTGCTCGCGAGTTAACTAAAGTAATCAACGTTTAGAGTCGATTCACTGCTATTCACGGTTAATATATTGCAATAAGACTGAAAGAAATCAAAATACCTGAAATAGACGGCATGATCTGTTAGAAAAAAAAATGGTTGCATAAATATTGGAAGGAAAAACTTTCCTATCAAAGACTTACCTTTTCACTATTTGGACGACATCTTCGTCATTCAGTCTGTGTTCTTTGCCAACTTTTTGAGGGTTGTGTTTAACTGATGATCCCCACACTAAAGCACTAAAAAGAAATGAAGCTCTACATCGGTTAAAGCTGCAACACGGGTAATCTCTTTCGCATTTTTACAGAAATTACTCCGTAAATAGAGCCATACACACAATCACACGCCGACCAATATGTCCTACAGATACTCCCCGGCGAGTATACACACATGTATTCCAACATAGCCAAATGCAGCAACATACGCACACCAACACATCCAGCAATACAACCACGGACAATCTCCTACCATGGCACGCACACACAAACACACCCACTAACACGCACTCTCAAGTAACGAGGACGGCTAAAACTGTTCTGCACTGATGATCATCTCCACAAGCAAAAACCTCTTACTGTTTAAATTCTTTGATGATAGATCGATGAAGGCGATTACAGAAGTCTTCCATGGTTGTCTGTTGATCTCGAAGAATAATAGGAGAGTTGTAATCAGGCAGTTGACCTTTCGGCTTGGTGTACCTGTAGGTAGTAGGACAATTTGTATAAGGGCAAATAATCGTTAAAATATGATGCAAACACAGCACATTAGATAGCTACATCTCAATAAAAGCATCTTTTCGTACAACGACAAATCGTTATAATGTGAGATAGACACAGCACATTCTCTGGTTAGCTACATCTCAATAAAAGCACCTTTACGTAAAATTTTAGATTCTTTAAAATGGTAAAGTAGACTTTCTTAGGAGCCTCGTGCTGTCTGGTCAGTCAACGCGAGCATTTCGGATGAGGTAATAAGTCACGTGTCGTTGTTAACATTTACATCGAAACGTGTCAGTGTATGGGGAAGAGTTTTCATTTTATTTTCCACTTCAAATCAAGATTAGTCATTTGAAATAAAATGCGAAAAGTAAAGTCGACCTAGTAGTCGCTCTAATACGTATACAACGTGACCAAAGATCAAAGTTTGAAGCTACTCTAGCTTAGAAACTTTTAAACGTAACTTCAAAACTTATTCCTTATCTCACATTTTTATGAGGACGTCAGCTGTTCAAAAATGAAAAGTTATTACCCAAGTTAAGCTTCGACCCAATGATTAGACTTGCTTTATGAAAGCACAGTAGAAACTTCTAAGTGTATCAAAACATTTACATTCAATCATAACATAAATGATGTGAACTTTTTCAAAATTCAAGGACCTAATTCAGCAACGTCTTCTCCCAGTGTGGTTACATATATCAATTAGTTTCAAAACACTTACACTCGAGTTAGGTTGAGATAATTCCAAAGTTTTTCGAGGAGATCATCAAAGTTCCATTTGTGGTGAGCTGATATAGGAACACAATGTGGAATTTTGTAAATTATGTCAAGCTCCTAGGAAAGAATATTTCATAACGTCAAACAAACGTACATTGATGACGCATCGGCACCAAGACTTAATAAACAGTTTGCTAAACAGGGAACGAACTCATGAAACGGTATGTCAACTTAATAGAAATGTATTTCTCAAACTCATTAATAATTCATGAGTATACCATCCAATCAGACGTGCTGACTGGCACCACGCGAGTGAACTTGAAATACAATGGAAGTACAGGGCAGAGGACTTGAACTGTTTTTTCCAGTCCTTGGACTTAAAATATGATTTCATACAACCGGTTTATCTATCGATACACTCATCACTAATACACCAATTCATTGTGCTAATAATCAGAAAGGTTTGAGTACTGCCGAAATGTGAGAGTAGTACTATTCTCACATTTCGGCAGTACTCAAACCTTTCTGATTTTTTCACTTCGATTTCCACAGTGCCTACGCAGCACTCCATTTTTATTTCATTGTGCTAATACACTAGTTGATTATGAGAAGTCATTCCAAGGTCTCCAGTTCGGACTAGACTGGGCTCTCAAGTACTCGGAATTCGTTCCAATCCTCGGCTTCGCCTCGGATTAGAACGAATTCCTTGTACTTGAAAACCCGGTCTAGTCCTCATTGTCGGGCTTTAAATATTACTTATAGGTGTATAAAGAATATGGTCGTACAAACAGACATTAATATGGAGGGTACTGCATTAAAGTAAATGGTTTGAACCTGCGAGAATCATGACATGTTTGAGGAAGTTGATCGTCCAGGTTAGTGTAGTCTTGAGAAAGACTGTTGGTTGAAGTGACTGACGTTTCGACAGCCTTAGCGGCGGTCATTTGACTCTGAAGATGACCGCCGCTAAGGCTGTCGAAACGTCAGTCACTTCAACCAACAGTCTTTCTCAAGACTACACTAACCTGGACGATCAACTTCCTCAAACATGTCAGGGTACTGCATTATCGTGCAGAGTGTCTCCAAGACGGTGAGAAAGTTATAGTTTTTATTCCCGTCAGGAGCTCTCAAAAGTAAATAGCACATTAGTATAGTTTTTGACCATATTTAAAACGAACATACCTCAATAGAAATTTGGTCAATCTTATTAAGTAAATAGATGCACGGTATATACACCCTGGGAGAAAATATTGAGAGAACTTAGTTATCTGTTATGCATGAATATACACAACATGCACATACACACGTGAACACCACTTTGTGTTTCAGCTGTTATATTAAATAATCTTAATAATGAGCCGTGCATATAGTCTGCGTGTGGTCCAAATGGAGTGTGCGTATGTGTGATTAACTACAGTAAAAAGTTGAAAGGTTGGTAGCTGCCGTGGTTGATTCTATTTCAGAATCATCGTCAAGGTATTATGAAACGAAAACTTCACAAGTTTTCGTTTCATAATACCCTGACGATGATTCTAAAATAGAATCGAAACACTGCACATCCATCCTTATGGATAGCGTTAAGTTGTCGCGAGAATATCTCGTGCACTTAAATTGGATAAAAACTCGCCTCCAAGCCCTGTGGACTCGATAGCTCAACAGGTAGAGCGTACGGACCGGTATCCCGAAGGTGCGAGTTCAAATCCCGCTCGAGTCAACTTTTTCAGTTGATTTCGGCAGTGTAGGTTAATTGTGAAGTTGCCGTGGTTGATCTCAATGAATTCCAACGTTTCGAAAGGCCCTTCGTTAGAGAAAGAAACGTTTCTTTCTCTGACGAAGGGCTTTGCTCGAAACGTTGGAATTCATTATGATCAGTCACGGGAGTCACCAACCTATAAACTTTCTACCTTATTTAACACTGTCTACGCATGCAGTATCCAGTTTTTCTATCATTGACGGATTAACTACGGTACCTATTTCCTTCGACAACATCGATAAGTTCATCCACGGTAGCGTCACACCTCAGTGTTATGTCTGCATTAGCAATTTTGTATTCGCTCAAAACAGTCCTTACGGTGTCCATGTCCAGTTCAGATTGAACACACTATAAGACAAATATGTCAACATCCTCATCAATATTATCAAGACATCGTAAATGCTTTGTAAGTTTTCGCTTCAGAAACTACTTGCAAGACTATAAAATAAAACATATTCCGAAGAATAAAGTCATCTTGAGAACTCAAGATATGAGTCAATACAAGATAAAACTATTGTTGAAACTGTGATATTTCGACTTTATTTCAAAGTCATCTTCAGACAGAATGATGATAATAGTCTGTTTGCAAGACTATTCTACATATATTTCAACACTAAAATATTACTTTTTAAATACTGCAAATAGTACTTTTCATCTAGACCGTTCTACCTTGGTATCAGAGTCAAACACGTCCTTTAATTAAACTGGCGTTTACTTCTGCAGGAATGTTAGGGGACTTCGAGTTCACGGCTCAAATCGAGACAACTTTTCTTACGCTCACATCAGCATTTCAACAAAATCTCACAATTTGGAAAGGAAATTCCCTCTAACTTACTGTAGTTTGAAAATTTATTCCACCTTTTTCCTTTTTCTTAAATGAAATATTTGGAGGTTGTTTGTTGAGCCTGCGGTGAAAAGAAAACACAGCAAATCTTTATACGTAGGTCCCAAAAGACGTTATAAGCCAATATACACCCCAATATCCAATACAGATTACAAGAAGCTCCAGCGGCTGTTTTCCCAGGAATGGGATATCACATGAAAGTAAGACATTTATTCCAATGCATGCCCTGTACAGTTTGTTAAAATAATAAAACCTTGAGACATTCATTTGTGACAGGAGTTTATGGTAAGTTCTGTTTAAGCAGATTTCACTGTGATCTTTGAAGGTCCAAAATGCAAGCGAAATGAAAATACAAGTTTTGATGAGAATGCAAGTTTCGTTGCCTACGGAATAAAGACAAGTTCGAACGCTTACAACCACAAAGCACGCCTCATATCTCCCTCCATTTCACCACTATCAGATCGGTCCCACAACGAACGCGCCAATAAATAAGCTGTTTTGTGAAATACCAACGATTTGTACACACTTAAGAAACTCAAGACTTGTAACAGTATGTTATCGTAAGAAACTATTAGGAAATGTGGAGTATTAAATTAGTGTTACACGATGCAACGGTTGGTGAAACGTGTCTCACAACACATTGCGAGACAGTTTTAAGAAAAGGTTTTACAAGATGCAATGCCAGTGACACGAACTCGCAATCGTTGCGTGAAGTTGAAACGTTTCAACTTTAGGTGAAACCTGTCTCGCAACGAGAACCGACACAGCTTCATGACATTGAGGGGTCTTAGACGTTGCAATGTGTCATGAAACCTGTCTCGCCATGGCGTTGTGAGACAGGTTTCACAAATCATTGCATCGTGTAATACTAAGTTTACTTTGTCAAGCTGCTAAAAGTTGTTTCTGTTAACCTTGTAGCATGTTGTTACGCTGAACAGCAATACGAGCAATCTGAAGACTTGCTGTTAAGTAAAATTTTACAAGTTGGATGCAGCAGTCGACATCGTCACTGGTCTCAAACACCCTCTTTCTGGCTTGTTAGCGGGCGGTTCAAACATTTGCGAAGAAATCCTGTGGTTTTTCCTCTATAAGACTGTGGCAAGTTTCCTGCCGGTTTCTTACAACTCGGGCGTTATTACTAGTGTCCACCGGGCTGGCAGCGTAACTTTCATACTCAGAAACGCACCGAATTATGCAAAGTAGTGCCTTAAGTGGCTGCTAGACTAATAGTTTGTTTCGTTATTTTAACTGTACATACCTGATTCCAAACCCTTCCAGTTCGTGCTCTATCAATTTCTTGTGTCCCAGCGGTTTGAGAACATCGAGAACAATGAAAATTAGGCTGCACGTTCTGGCCACTGTGCGATAAATCGTAAAAGAAAAAGTCAAAAAATCAACATCAACTTATAAATTTACAATTTTTGACAATCAAGACTGTTTTCGTTTGGAGATTTTTAACTTCATGTTTTTGGGTTTTTGATATTTTGCTTCGAGTTTTGGCGCTTCTAGTTAGCAGTGGGTCAAGATTTTGGCTTTGTATTTTTTCAACATTCCATATTTTGGTAGTTTGAGAGATTTTTTTCGAAATTTTGGCGTCCAGATTTGAGTATTCTGAGTTTCTGTGTTGAGAGATTTTTGTACTTAATTTTCTCAAGTCCTTTAACCCTTTAACACCTGATTTTTTTCTTCTTTTATTGTTCTCTCTTTGTTTTTGCTTTGTCCATTCATTCTTTTGTTCAACAGCTGTCTTGTATATAGGACACTGGAGATTAAACAATTACGGTTAACACGTTTATGAAGTTTCTAAGATTCTGAAGGAAATAAGATTGAAAATCAGAGTTACTGACACATGTTCTACCTTGAGAGAAACCATCTTCAATATCTGAACAAACCTTCATTGAAGAAGTGAAATGAAAAACAAGAAAAAAAAGTAGAAAAACTAAAATGAAGCTGATGAAGAGCATGTTGTCTCACCAGCAATAACTTGTCTTCCTCGTCCTTTTCCATCTTTAGCTCCTTCAATAATCCCAGGAAGATCAAGCAGCTGGATTTTAGCACCTTTGTAGCGAATTACTCCTGAATAAAAATAAAAATAAAGTGTACAATTACATTCTTTGTTTCTTTAAAGTTTAAAGGTAAAGTAACTTTATTTATACTGGATAACCCTATCAGGGGTTATCCCCTGGCCATCACTCATGGATCCAGCGTTTCTACAGGAGGAAACTAGTGTACCTGGAGAAAATCTGCAATGCTTGGTAGAGACAAACTAGACAACACTCTTCTCACATGTGACCAAAGTAATTTTAATCACATAACCACACAGAGCCAGAACCAAACCCTAGTCACAGTGGTGAGAGACATGTGCACTACCACAATGCCTCAAGGATCCCTTTCACTCAAGCCACATTCCACCAACACCCCTTTCATTTCAAGTTTAATTGTATTGAATCCTTTCATGTCTGTGGTGATAATGATTACAAATCTGAATACCAGTTTCACACATGGTGATTCATTGTCCCAACTTTGGGAATCTTCTTTGCAAATAGTCAATAAAGTTCAGTTATCTGTTCCAGTGTAACAAATTACCCAAATCAGGCTGATTGTCTTCAAAGTAGTAACCAAAGTTCATGCCAAAACTTTGTTAAATTTAAACTGCCCTGCCTTAAATCAATCAAGTACAAATAATTTCCCTTAGTAATTGATGCCACAAAATTTTACATGTTAAATAATTAAAATAACCAATCTTACCAGGAACTGTTGTCAGAGTGGTGAATTCATAAGCAGCAACTTCAGAATAGACTCCAGCAAGGTTAGTAAGCAAGGTAGATTTACCAACTGAAGGAAATCCTGAAATATAGTTGAGAGGCAACATATAACTAAGAGAAAATTCATCATTCACATGCATAGTGCTGTAAGGTTATGAAATCCAGAAAGCTTAGATACTTCATGCTCCTTCCACAATAGGTCTTCAATTTACAGATTGTTACTTCTGTTACGCTTCCATATGTCTTCAATGAAGCATTATTTAAAACAAGAGAAATTTCAGTGGTCTTACCTACAAATCCAACTCTTGCATCACCAGTTTTTGCAACATCAAAACCTGCAAAAATAATAGTAATTTACCATGGCCATTACAATTTGTCATGTTTAAACCTTTGAGAGTTATTATTCAGTATTTTATTATGTCGTGACACCAACCAAAGACACTTTTACTGGTCCTGTGAGTACATCTGTAAAATTGTCTTTGGTTTCAACAAATCAAGCATTAACTAGTTTCCAATACCTTCTCCTGTCCCACCACCACCAGACCCTTTTGGTGTGATCAACTCTCGTCGTAATTTAGCCAGCCGAGCTTTCAACAAACCAAGATGATTTGCAGTCGCCTTATTCTTCTGAGTCCTCGCCATCTACATTATACAGAATTAAACTAAGAGTTTAATAAATTACATTAACTTGAAACCATATTCAATTTTAATATCACCAGTAAAAAAAGAATTTATAGTTAAGCTGAACACCTACCTCGTTTTCAATTTCAGCAATTCTTTCCAGGATCCCCATGGTCAACTAATGAAACTACAACAGCTGAATATCTGAAGCTAAGAAAACAAATTTTTTTTCTATTTCAAGATGGTGTCCACCATGTTATGGTGTCCAAAAACAAATGACTTATTTCTTCCTACACGAATTCTTCGCCGCAACCTCAGCAAACCGCTGACTGTTTTAACCTTGTGGCGGCAAACTTGTCAAATACAAATCGCCAACACCGGATCCCTGGAGAACGCGAATCGCAGTAGAGAAAGAACCATCCGAATCCTTTTCAATCTGATATCAAGCATTAATATGTCTGGAGAACGAGTTAGCGTAAGTTCTAGTGGATCTTCTATCTTCCTTTTATGTGGTTAATCTTTCTGAAATTTATTCTTAATGGTGGAACTTTGATTTTTTTTAGGAAAACGATCATCACGATGAAACACCGTCAAATCCGGAGATCCACTTCGAACCTATCGTGACTTTAGCGAAAGTCGATATCAAAACTTTAGAAGAAAACGAAGAAGAGTTGATTAAAATGTAATTAACCATCGTTCATTTTCGTATAGTTGCTGTATTTCGAATCAAACAGTATATTCTTTTACATTTTGGTTTTCGTAGGAGAGCGAAGCTATTTCGTTACATCATCGGCCAGCACGACACAGCACCAGAATGGAAGGAGAGAGGTGTTGGAGAGGTGAAAATATTAAAAAACAGGAACAAGTCCTCGTATCGACTGGTAATGCGACGAGAGAAGACGCTGAAAGTGTGTGCGAATCATTTCTGTACGTGATAAACAACACATAAGAAAAAATAATAATGATAATAATTACGTAAATAAAATAATATAAAGTAATTCCGGGAAAATAATTGTTAAAAAAGCTATCCGGAAATGAGTGGGTCAACTGAGATAGCTTCTTAGGCCTAACCTAGAGAAATTTATTGCCACACATCCTTGTTCTTAATGGTGTACACAATGTGGTCACAACAGTCTTATAGAAGGTTTTGCAGCATTAGACACAAAGTACAGTGAATTCCCAATAACTTGAACCTGCTGGGAAAATAGAAAAAGGTTTGAGTTACCAGAGGCTCGAGTTATCAAGGGCAAATTTTTAAAGAAAATTACGAGAAGAGAAAACAATTTCACTTCCAGTTGACACAAGCTTCAAGTTATTGAGGGTTCAAGTTATCAGGGAGTCAACTGTAGACAGCAGGATTTATGCTCTTAAGAGTTAACTACATCAGCCAAGGTGAACAGATATGTGAAAAACATCCTGCAAAATTCCATCAGTGGCTTTTTTCTGTGTTGTTTCATGGCATTTTTTCAACATCATTTTTTCGACATATCCCAATTTTGTCTAGTTTCTTACATAACAAGCTTTTTAAACTTCCCTGATCTCAGTGGGCAGATGTAGGAAATTAGTATCTGTCACTCATGAATTAATCAGGTTGCAGGATTTCCACATTCAGACCTCCTGGTGCCACTGCTACAATACAGTTTACAAATCCAAGCTTGCAAACATTGACTCATAATGCTAACTCCACACACAAACCCTAACACAGCTGCACTAAAGTTTTAAGTACCTGTGGGTTATAAACTTAATTCTTTGATGCTTTGAGTTTAAATAATTTAAAAATGGGATGACATGATCCCGTGACTTGACAGTTTTAAATTACTTAAACTCAAAGCATCACAGAATTAAGTTTACACACAAAGTTGAATCAAACAAAACATTGGCTTTTCTAGATATTAACATCTGTGAGTTATGCTGTAACTCTCATTATTGATGAATAATTTTTATGGTTTAGTTCATGATTCATCTGGAAGTAGAAGTAGTATTCCTAAAATTCAATAGTATTTTCCCCAGAATGTTATCATTCGAAATTCTTACTCTTATGTTTCTTGTTTTTTAGTAACTAAAGACATGGAGCTGAAGCCTAACTGTGGTAGTGATCGTGCATGGGTTTGGAATGTGTCAGCTGACTATGCTGATGAAGAACCTAGAAAAGAGACCTTGGCTATCAGATTTGCTAATGCAGAAAGTACGTTCATTTATTTTTGAATATAGTGCTAAGTCACCTAAAGCCTGTTGATTTGTAGTTATATGTACAAAGCACATTGCTATTGAGGAAATACCTTAAGCTTTTACTGTTTTATTAAAAAGTATGAATATTATAAAGTACTTTGTAAACATGTATTTTTTCATACAGTCAAACATTACTTTCTTGATTTTGAAAAGTTTGGAAACTGCACAGAACATAAGAACAGATTGGTTAAGATCATTGTTATTTAGAATAGTTTAATAGTGGTGAACTGTCTTAGGTCAACTTTAAAACTTGTACTGCTTCATGTGGATGAAAAAGCCTTTGCTCAAAACATCAATATCTAGACCCTTTTGGGGAAAATTCCTTGTGCATTACAAGACTAGAGTGCCTGCAAAACTGCACTCCAGTCTGACTAACATTCTTATACTACAGTTCTTTATTGTACTATTCATATTATACTATTGTGCTTGACAGATGTTGGATAAACTTTATTCTATTGATATTTCACATAGATGCAAAGAAATTCAAGGAGGTGTTTGATAAATGCAAGGAAAAGCTAGCTTCCAAAACTTGTGATGCTGAAAGTGAAAAACTTGCTAATGAACTTGAAAGTTTGAAGGTGAAAGACACAGAAAATCCAGATACTGAAAAAGGAAATACACAAAGTGAAAGTAAACAAGAAGACACTGAGAATGGTGAAACCAGTGGATCTAGTAAAGAAACAGACAGTGATAAACCAGTAAAGGAAACATCAGAGCCTCTTGAGAAAGAGTGTAAAGATGCAGAGTGAAACTTGACTGTTGATTCAAGCATTTTAAAAATGAATACCTGCTTCTATGCTCTTTGAAATATCAGTCTTTCAGATGTGACAAAATTTTAGTATTTCTATGTTCTTTCCAGAAAAATGAGAAACTTTTCCTGTTTTAATATTTTGCAACCAAGGTCATTTTATGAGTTGAAGTTAAGCCACCTGTTACTGTATGTTTGTAGTGTTGTAAAGACTTTCTCAGAAAATGGAATCCTTTTCGAAGTGTAGAATTTGAATGTGAATGTGTTAAGGACAAAGCAAATATTTGTTAAGACTGAGAATATTTGTATTGTGGTCTATTTATATGTCAAAATGTTGTGGTTACCAGCATCTTACAAATAGTACACTTGTTCAGTCTTACCCTAAGCAATAAACAATGTTTCAATTTACTTGAAGAAGGCCAATCTGAGCATACCTTATGACTGAGAAATAGCAAACCCATGCATTTTGAGGAAGGTAACACTGCAGTTAATAAGAGCACAACAGTACAGTGCTTTTGTACATGTGTGGTAAGGGTTGACCAGATCCAACCAGTAACACCAAAAGGACCTACTATGGTGCTTAAACCACTGACTTTCAATTCTCCTGAATCTTCAAAACTGTAATTCTAGAGCTTATTACCCAGTCACATGTACACATTTCATAAATTTAATGCACAAGAAAGCTGAATGAGATAAAAAAAAATAACATACATCCACAAATATCAGTCATTTTTGAAGAAAATTTCACCGATCAAGTAGACTTAACCAAATTAGGTTAATTGTGAAGTTTCGTTTTCATAATCAAGTAGACTTATTGAGATACTTTACATGTCTGCAATGCATTTTACAAAACATCCCTTGAAAGATTGCCATTTTGAAACAATTTTGATAAAGAACACACAACACAACCATGTTTTGATAAAAACAAATATACAGTAGACTTGCCACAAGTTGACCAAACAGACTGAGGAATTGTTCCAGGTGTGTTAATGAGTAACAAAAGTCAACCCAATCCCTGTTACATTGCATCTCAACACACATCAAACTTGGATTTGGCTTTTGAAAGCACTAATACAAATGATGTGCATTCACATTCAAAACTCTCTTTAATTGGAATGTTAAAAGCATAAGTCATTATGATTAAATAAAAATTTTCCAAGCAAGCTTTAATTTTGGAAACTGCAAGTGAAATCAAATCAAACAGGAATGCAGGTGTTCTAACCTATATCCCTTTGATGCTAAGTTCAGTCCTGATCATACCAGCATTAGCAAATATGTATTCTTCTTTGAACAAAGGATGAAAGCAAAAGCATTAGCTCAGGGTATGATAGAAGTACCCTACAATTCATCTTTGACTTTCATGTAATCATTAAGTGAAGACAGGATGTCAAGCCGGGTTTTAAACATTGCTTTTTTAGCATCACTAACTTTTTCATTCAATAACTTTTTCACTCTTGTGATTTCATTGCTAACAAATTCTACACCTTTCTCCTGGATCTTCTTCATTGTGCTCACATAAATCTTTCCTGCTTGCTTATTCTTCTCCACATCCAGAGCACCTAAAGCTTCCTCAGCTTTTTTGATCAGTTCATCATACTTCTCCTTTCCACTTTTCAGGAAGCTCTCAATAAGCTTATCAAAGGTCTCCAGTGTGTTGGGTTTCCCTGAGGAAGAAATTACTATCATTATTTAGATCTTTAGGAAATGACTGTTTGGTTTGGGTTTTTTGTTTGATTTTTGTGCAACTGCAATTTCAAGTACTGCATTCTAACCCAAACCTTTCCCCTAATTCAAATCCTAATCTAACAACTAGTCCAAACCCAAATGAAAAGCCTAACATAACTGGTAACATGGATCATGCAGTCCTCAGGGAGGTCAACTGAGAAATTGGGGATTGATAATGATACCCTGAAGGGATTGGTAACTGATTGGTGACTCGTGCTCATTCAGTACCACAGTGACTTATAATGAAGTTACCTTGGCAACAAAGACAAATCAGATAAGAAGAGTAAGGTACACGAGGCAATAGCCCAGTGACTTACTACCTTCATAAGGGTCCTCACACTAACAAATATCAAATGAGTGACCTCAGCTTGCTGGGATATTCTGTATCTAATATATCTCTACCTTTACAATTAATGTAATTTAATCTCTTACCTAACCACAGTCCACTTTCCAATCGGACAAACCTTGATAACTCCTCATTGGTAACATCTTGAGAGAAGTCAATTGGCTCTTTCTGTCCTTGCTTAAATAACTTAAAGACAGGATAATCTTCTTTTTTTACCTGAAACCTTTCACGTAGATCCTCGTTTTCTTTTTCACCATACTCTAAAAAACAAAAATTGGGCATGGACCTGAATCGACTTTGGCCCCTTCATTCGTACATTGGCCATGGGAATTGTATTCCTGCTAATGCTAGCAGATTTTAACACACCCCCTGATGGATACCTTTTCCATTTACCTTTACACCTGTAAAATATAACTTGTTTACAACACACTAATGTCCACCCTATTGCTGACCCTACCTACTGCCCTAAACAATATGCCTGTCTCAAAAATTATCTGCTGGGTAATAATTTTCATTACAAGGGTACAATAAAATGTAAGGTAGCCTCTGTATACCTGATACTCCAACTTCAGCAACTAAGAAGTCTTTTTGTGTTGCAGCCTCTTCTGCAAACTTCTTAAACTGATCTTCCTTTTCGCCATACGCATATTGCTTGTCAAATTTTACCAAGACAAACTTGTGTTTTCCAATTACCTTGCAAAAAAGCCAAATTAATTTTTGAAAGAATTCCTTGAATTGTACCATACAAAAGGCGCACAAATAGAAATTATAGCAAAATGGTAAATTTAATTGGATAACAAAATTTTACAGAGAAAATACCACATTGCATTCCAAATGTTTAAAGTTGACTTAACCAAGTACCGTAAGTAGTCACTTTGAAAATTTTCAAAAACTCATTGATCAATATCGACTTATTAATCTCTTTGAAATTTATTAATAAAATAAAGTCATTCAATATAACTTAAAAATAAAGAATGCCGACATTACCTTGTCAAATGTTAAGCTGTCTAAAGGTACAACACCTTTAGACCCTGCCAGCACTGATGGAAAAATTCCCAATAAAATTGAAAAAAAAGTAAAAAAACAGTTCATTTCTTTTCCAAAAAGATTATATGCACCTGCAACAACCCTTTGTTGGTCCACGCGCTTCTCTTTCATAGGACGATCACGACTGAATATCATTCTCCGTAAGTGCCAGTTCGAGTCCACTCCGAGCTTTTTCCGGAATAAAACGACGCTTAACCGAGAATAAAGTTGCCCAACACAAGAAAGGAATTGAAGCGATAATTGGCTAATTTGCGCGCAGTTCAAACATGAACACATTAAAAATCGAGCTGGTGAAAAAGATTTAGTTTTCCTTCATTAGTAGCCTGCGACCATGAACAATAATGTACAATGCCCAAGATTTAGAAGGCCGTACAGTCCATAACTAGTTCCCAAGACTTTATCACCCCCTCCCCCCAATATTTCACACAAAAATACTTCACGATTTCAAGATGGCGACTGTTTCTCGCTTGTTTTCTCGTGTATTTCAGAGACGAACTTTCGCCACGACGCTTTCTACCAGTCTCAGCAAAGCAATGCTTGCTGAAGAAAAACACGCTGAAGGTGTGTATGGTTATTTGGTCGTTCAAATGGTTAGAAATGGAGAGTTTGTATGAGAAGTTCATGTAATTTTGGATTTTATTTTGCTTTACTTGGTTCTTGAACAGGAACCACTCGAACTTGGAAGTTAATTTCAATTTTTGTGGCTGCACCCGGCATCATGTTCTGTATCTATAACGCAGTCACGAAGGAGATGGCACATCATGACCACGAGAGACCTGAATTTAAAGAGTATTCCCACCTCAGAATTAGAAATAAGGTTAAATTATAATAATATATTTGTTGGTAGAATAACAAGCACCCTACGCACGGACTGATTGGACGTGTTAGATTTTCATCCAAGAGTACACACACACACACACACCCCCCAAATCTGATGTCATTTTCATTTTATATTAAAGTACATTCTCAATGTGATAGTTGAATGAACGATGCTATTTCAACTGGAAAAATACCTGAAAACTCTCTGCTATGCCTTGTTTACTACCAGGCATTTTTGTGGTTGAAATTACATGATTTATATTTCCATCACAGCACAGAGACACTCAAGTTATGTTCTACTTGTGATATGAAATTTGTTTTTAAGACAAACTAGATAAACAGGATATGGAGCTGGTTATACAAGGCCCTAATTATCTAGTGGATAGTTTGTATTTATTTGCTAGTTGCTCAAAAATTTTTGATGAATAAATCTATCAATACTTTGAAAAACAAAGTTCATAGACTACTTTTTTTGCTTGGTAAATATCCACAAGAAGGAAGTGGTTCCCTCTGATTGGAATTACATGGTGAAGAAGTCCTATTGAATGGATATCGAACACCTAAATTCTAATTTATTTCTAATTGTTCATTTTTGTTTCGTTTTTAGCCTTTTCCGTGGGGTGACGGCAATCATTCTCTCTTTCATAATCCACATGCTAATGCTTTACCTGATGGTTTCGAAGACAAAGGACATTAACTAGTTATATCAAAGTTAATTCATGAACAGTTTGTGTTTCAGACTAAGTCCTCAGACATTGATTGTCCATTATGTTTATTATGTTACTTGAAAATAAACTTGCACTTTTTTTCATGAGTGGCATGTGAGATGTGTGCAATATGTATGAAACTGATAATGTTAGTATTACAGCTCTGTTAAAGTAATAAGCAACCTAGCATTGAGAGTGAAGTTTATAAGCCAACAGGGGTGAAAGGTCCTAAGACGACATTCCTGGGCAATATCAAAATTCTACATTATGTGAGTTATTTTTAATAAACTGTCTTATCTCTTGACTTATAATGAGTAGTGTACAAGCCTATAGAGCACCATGTGCAAGTACTGATTTACTGACAGAATGATAACATGCATCTGGCAAATAACAAAACAAAATCTAAAACCAGCTTGAATTTGGCTTTGTGTCCACAATGCATTTCTCCAGTTATATTTGTGATTCACATTTCTGTGTGTTTTAATGCACTGAGATTTACACTAGTTTCAACCCATCAAAGGGCAGATTCTTGAAACATTTTACTTCATACTCCATGTTGTACAAGACAGTGATGTCAACTACTTCTTAAGAATCTTGTATGAATTGCATAACAATTACTCAGCACTTCAGCTAAAGTATATCTGTATAGCAATTATGATTATGTAATCACAGCCTCCTAAAACAATGCAAACAAAGCATGAATATTAAGTTTAATAAAGTTTTAAAATTGCTCTTTGAAATTCGTCCATGCGAATTATTTAAACAACACGAACAACTATGAAAAGAACCAATAGACTTTGAGTCGTTCTACTCACTCAGAGACCTTTACTACACAAAGCAGTTGCTTAATTGCCTCCACAGGATTTGGGATTGTGAAGAATTGTCAAGATCTTTTGACACGGTGGCCAGTGGGGGTAGGTCTTCACGAGTCAGTGTGTTGTTTTAAGGCAATTGACATATGGCAAGTTAATTTTATCGCAACAAATGTTATTGCGAAGGTCGAGTAGCATTCTTTGTAATCTCTCAAAAGCAAGCCGTGTCAACGGTTTAGACTTACATTTTGGACCGTGTCGAGATTGCAAATTTGTACAACGTCGAGTCCCAAAAAGCTCACCAGTTCGGTACATTGCTAACACGTGGAGAGCTGTTCGCAAAGGAAACTTAGTTACCTCAACAAGAAAGTCAAGACATCTGGGCTCGGCAGTTCATGGTTAGTAAATATAATGAGACCATATAGCCCGGACCTTTTCTCCAGAATTATGGTAAATGTTTATTATTCATTGTGTGAGGTGCGATAAATTGAACTTGTACAAAACTGTTGTCATCTGATAACGGGATCTGTATACGTTTTCGGTCTGATTTCAGTTACGGACACTTCGTGCTCGGGAAAATTGTACGGTGTGCAAAATCCATAATTGCAGCCAATTTGCAACGGCTCCTTTATCCATACATTTGTAAACTAATTCAATAATTACATAATACCTTTTCCAGTTCGGTCGTTCTCCGCTTTGTATTCGATATTCGAAAGTTCCTTGTTCGCCCTATAATTAAATGAAAGAAAACAAATACATATGTTGTGGTCAGTTACGCTTTTAGTTCACAAACCTGTAAGACTTGTCTCCCCTTGAGTAGTCATAACCAAACATTAGAAATTAAACTAAGAAATTAAAACGTGGTGGCAATCACATGTCAGAAATGTTTTACCAACAGTATGTGCAGATATGAGATGCTTTTAAATTTCATAAATATCAGAAATAGGGATATGTCTTAGATACAAATTTAACTTCGAAGATAATCATCATGCTAAGTTTATTTAGGGAATTCTTCAGTGATGACCAGCTCAATCGTGGAAGCTGTTGCTTGTAAAGTGGATGATATGAAAGATGGAGAGTAAGTGGTAATTATACTTAGATTACTGAATCAAAATAGAAACAAGCCTGATGTTCATAAATGCTGAAGTCTGGATCACCCTGTTAAATGGACAAGATTACCTTGCGTTCACACAGCAATAAACCAGACTAGTCCCACTATAAATTAGCATGTCTACTTATGGGAAGCCAAACAACATATTATGCCACCAAAATTTTCCAGCCTAGTAATAAACCAGCATTTCGGAGGTAGTAATTTATGAAATTGAACCTCTTTCTTGGCTACTGGATGGCTTGGTTAAGGATGGCACCTCACTTCCATGCACACAGGATCTCTCATAATACATTGATTTACAGAAAAAATAATTATGCCTTGTGGGAACTTTATATCAAAAAATCTTAAGCTAGTTCTTTGTATATTTATTAACTGCTTACTGGAAGTTTTTTTTTTTCACTGACAAGAATGAAACAAATTGATATTGGAGAAGGCCATGCACTGGTTGTTCGTGAGAATGGTGTGTACACAGCAGTTGGTCATAAGTGTACTCACTATGGAGCCCCGTTGATAAAGGGCAGCTTGGTGAATGGAAAAGTACGCTGCCCATGGCACGGTGCATGTTTTAATGTGAAGACAGGTGACATTGAGGATTTCCCTGGTCTTGATTCTATACCCAAGTTTAAGGTATGTGTGACATTGCTTATCCAAGGTCATGGGCCTGGTAATATGAATGAACAAGGCATTTTATATCAAATGAAAGGATTGAATGGTGTTGTGGCCAGTGGTTTATTTACTTTTCATGGATTCAGAATGTATTCCAGTGAGCTCAATTGAAGTTCTATGCCCTACTCCTGCATTCTACAAAGTCTTTTCTCAGCATTAGTGAAGGGACAACAATATGCAGTTGGTTAAATGATTGTACTAGTGCAAATGCATTTGTTTATTTAATTTTAATGTATTATATAGACCAGTATTGTTGATGGCAATGTTGTGGTTCAAGCCAATACTGAAGTAAGTTCTAATGAAAATTTTGTTTGTGTCTCCCACATCAAATCCAGTCATTTTAGATTTTCATTAATTACAGAATTCATCAGCACAGTTAAGACTGGTCATTTAATTACAACTTTTATTTTTAACTTCACCAATCATAGGATTTAAAATCACATAAAAGGATTGCCAAGATGAGCAGGCTAGTACCAAGTGAAGACTCAAGAACATTCCTGTTACTAGGAGGAGGTGTGGTTTTTATGATTATTATTATTTATTTTACTTGATATTTGGAGGTATAGTTATAATTTTTCCCAGTAATGTGACAAGAAAATTTTGATTGTGTACATTTAACACTATTTTTCATTTCATAAAGGTCCTTCATCTTTAGAATGTGCTGAGACTTTGCGGAAACAAAGCTTCAAAGGTAAATTAATGTCATCTACTCAGTTCTTTTATCTAGCGAATTTAGCTTATATTTCTAATTCTATTATCATCCAAAATCATTCTGGTAGGCAAAATTATCATTGCAACAAAAGAAAATCTTCTGCCTTATGATCGTGTTATACTTAGCAAAGTAAGTTATCAAAATAATTATATTCTATATACATATAATCTATTGTTCAACATATTGTACATTATATATATACATATACATATTAATACATCATACATCTTATTTTATATCATATGTTATCATACATTTCAGTTTATGTTTTATAGTTTAAATGTTAGATTGCATTATTACACAGTAAGTTCTAAATATACACTATATACATTATATTGCAGTTTATAGATGCTATCCCAGTCTGAACTTTACACCTAAATAGCATGTATGTGGTACATGTGACATCTGTTGATATTATTGAGAAAGCAGGTACTGAAAAACAATTGGCTTGCTTATGATTTAGATGTTGAAGAAGAAAGGAGAAGAAATAGCTCTTAGGCCCAAATCTTTTTTCGAGGAATACAATATTGAAGTTTTGTTAAAAAAAGAGGTACACACTAAGAATTATACCTTTAATAGTACTACAATTGTTCTACATCTACAGAAATGTCTTCTCGACAGTCATTTTTTCACTGATTTTAAAAGGCAGTCAAGTTAGATGCCCCTGGAAAAACAGTAGCTTTTGCTGATGGTGCCAATATGAAATATGACAAACTATTTGTCGGGACAGGTGGCAGGTAGGAGTAACATGACCATGTCAAGATTTCTGACCATTTCATAGTGTGATGTCTCTCACGATCACGCAAACACAACCAAAATTAAGATCAAATATTACAAACACGTTTTTGTAGCGGTTCTATCAAAATTTCAATTAATGACTGGTACAGCTGCACGAAATCTCAGCTTTAAGCATACATTTAAGATTAAATTTCAACGTTTGAAACTTCATACATACTATCTCCTTGTCAAGACTGCGTTGAATTCAACTGAATTTGACATCACCAATGTTATGCTGATTGATAAATTAGAAATCGCATTTTCTTCTAGTCCGAGAACTCTGGATGTTCCTGGTGCACAGTTAGAAAATATCTGTTATTTAAGAACACCAAATGATGCTAATGCCATTGGTAAGATGACAGTCTCACTATTTCTAAAGCTAAAAGAAAGATTAGCGGACAGGAATTGTGATCAACTTGGTGTGGAAAAATTGCTTTCTTATCTGTGTGCACTGGTATTCGTTTGCGTCATTTTCCCGTTACTCTAATTCTTTTTGCATACAAAAAGCCAACAAATAATCATGGGTTGTATAGAAAATCGCTCGTTGGCATGCACGCATTTGGGACCTATTTTTTAGCGTTTGCGTAAAGTATTCACAGAGCAAGGACCAAGTATTGTAATTTCCTTTACAAAACTTGCTTGCGAAAACAAGAGTTCACTCACCGCAGATTTCCTTTGGTTTAATTCCATCTTTTGTCAGTCTTCTCATCCTCTTTTCCTTTCTACTACTTTCTCGTCTAGAGTTCTTCCTATCTAATTTCTAATCGCCTTCTAAATAATAACCCGGACAGCTGTTGTGTACTGACACCATATCCCAAGTCAACAGACCTCGGACGCTCACAAAAAAACTTTACAAGCAGTGGACTGATTTATGGCAATATATATGTAACATTTAAAAACCGAGCAGGAGTGCTTTATCGAGGTTTAAAACACGAGGCGATAGCCGAGTGTTCTAAATCTCGACAGAGAACGAACTGCGAGTTTTTTAAATCTCTTCTAAAATGAACCCCCAAATACGCTAATTCGCGAAGAAAGTTTGGAAATTTATCTTTCGTAAGCCGAAAAAATTGAACTTCTTCTTCACATGTTGTAAAGGCTTTATCGTATATATAGATCCGATACGCTTATTATTTTCTTGTCTTTTCCTCATGAATACTTAATGAATTTTAGAAGTATATATATACACACCACCATTTATATACCACCGTATTTCCGTTACATATAGCTGCTGCTTGTCAGGGCAAAAAACTAGTCGTTATTGGAACATCATTTATCGGTAAGATTCTATATTAAAGTTTCCCAACGTTAATTAGGTTCAGCTAGATTTCCCGAAGTCTACAGATGTAAACTATGTCTGGAGATCATTACTGACACATCTTTTCCTGCTATCGTGATTTTACAGGTTTAGAAGTTGCTGCTTTTGGAGTTGGTAAAGCTGGCGGTGCTGAAAGTGTGCATGTTGTGGGTCTATCTCCAACACCATTCGTTAATGTGTTCGGTGAAGCCATTGGAGAGCGAATGAAGGAGGTTTGTTGCTTGTTAACGTATCAGTATTACTAAAAATTATTACGTTTTCGCAGTTCATTAGGAACATGCAACCGTACTTAAAAAGCCAGGAAAGTACGGTAAATTCTCTGAGCACTTGTTGCTTAGGACATTTTTGAAATTTTACATTGTCTGTGCATAGTCCAACTGAGCGCTGTTTCATTATTTAGGTTTTTAAAAACAATGTACAAGGATTCAATTATTAAATATTTCTACACTTAATTAGTTCACCTGGGCATTTTAATTTACTATTTCATTGGTAACTTTAATTTTTTGGTTTAGTTCCACGAAGAGAAGGGTGTGAAGTTTCACTTCAACACATCAGTTAAAGAGTTTAAGGGCTCCAACGGGAAGGTAAGTGTACTTTTCAAAACACAAAACTGTTATAATGAGATATATGTTTTGGAAATGTGGGAGCTTGGAGATTTCTTGAATGATGATTGAACGTTCGTCAGGCACTGTCCTCCGAAAAACGATTTCTCAGCCCCAGACGGGGATCTTGTATCACTTTACTTTTGTGCGTGATGCAATTATTGGACCCGCCATCATATTCACAGTGCTACCACCAGCGATGCTTTCATGCCGTTCGCTATTTTTTTTGCAGTTACATAAAATTTTGTTAACTGACGGAGAAGAGCTCGATGCCGATGTCTGTGTTGTTGGAATAGGTAAGTAAAACACTCAAACAAGGAATAGAGCACGGAATTCGAGAGTGAATAATGGGATTAAAAATCTCTGTAAGATCGAAACGAAACACGTTATGACAAATGTAAATACCAGAGCTTTGAAAATGAAGACCACTCTAAAATATACTATTTCAGAACCCATACTCATCTCGGCAACAGCCGACTGAAGTTCAGCCAAACGCAAATGTAGCATCGAACTAGATCCTCAGAGACCAGGTTGGTTTGACCCTTGCAGAGATTCTGGTTGTAGTAGCGGGCTGCGGACTTTTCTACCGACGTTCATGCTCCCAATTTCATCATTTACATCAACGAATCCCAAGATATGGGGTGAAAACACCAAATATCAGTCAACAAAGAAATCTTACTGAGTAAACGTTTCTCTTTAACCCCTTCATCGAAGCGATAAAACCAGTCATAACCTGAATGACAACATTTAAAATTAAGGTGAAATTATGGGAGGATTATGACAGGAATGAGTTATTCATGCAAGCTTTTCGGTTTCCTTCACATCACCAGGAGTGATTGCCAACACAGATTTTGCAAAGGATACTGGGATCAAGATGAATAAGAATGGATATATAATAGTGGACAAGGTATGAAATATGATATTCGTAGTTTACATAGGCATACTGTTAGAAGTTTACGAGTGTGAAACTGAACTATTATCAAAATGTCCAAAAGTATTGATTCCATCAGCAAGTCTGCATCACGAAATATTCGGATCGTCAGTCTTCTGCGGTTTTTTCAGTTGTAACGGCTTGCTGCATTAATTGGATGCAATACCATGCCATAGTGGCATACGACTTGTATTTGTTTACCACAGTTCGCCTTCGGTTCGCGTCGTAGATCCCGGACGAGTCGGGCACTCATGTTGTTTCTATCACTCAACGTTTATCTGTATTATAACTTTAGTGAAGGCGTTTTGTACTAACTTTATTGCTATAATTTCGCATTACAGTACTTGCAAGCATGTGAAGATGTTTTTGTTGGCGGAGACATTGCATCGTTTCCACTGAAGATGTTGAACGGTCAACTGGTGAACATTGGTCATTGGCAACTTTCCCATGCGCACGGTTAGTTCTAAGTTCCTTTTACACGAAGTAATTTTCGTGGTAACCTTGAGAAGATTCCCAGCGTCGCAAGTTGCTCGTTGACAATTTTCAGCATGTCACCCCAGCATTGCAAGTGGAAATCCCTGTTTCTTGTTGCGTTTCAAGTTTCAGGGAAAAAAAAAAACGGTTGATTTTTACTTTTAACCCTTCACACGGCAGATTCTTTAAAGGAGTCCTATTCACTCTTGGACCCCGTTCACACGATACCGGTACGAAATGAAACCGTAACGAAATTACGGTTAGGCCTTGCGTTCAGACGGTACCGGTATGAAAAAGCATGAAACCGTAATACTAACCGTAACGATTTGAAACCGTAATGTGAAACCGTAATGTGAAACCGTAATCGTGTGAACAGGTTCGTACCGTGATATTTTGATACCGGTGCAGTTTCGTACCGGTATCGTGTGAACGGGGTCTTGGTCATACTTTAAGAACGAAAAAAGTACCTCACAAAAAAAATATAACTGCGTTTGGTGTAACATAACTTTCGGAAAGTTCTTGCGATTTCCTTTTTACTGAAAGAAGGAAAATTGAATTTTTGTTTTTTCTTCGTAATATTATGTTCATATTTCAAAAAACGCGGAGAAGTGATATGGAAACCTGCAGCATTCATCACCTTTGGTTATTTAACTTTTAAAACTGATTCTTGTTCGTTATCCGTTTGCACAATGGTGTTGATGTATTTCTGCTTTGTCTCTGATCAGGCAAGGCTGCAGCTCTAAACATGCTGGGTCAATTGAAAGAGGTGGATACGGTTCCGTTTTTCTGGACCATGCAGTACGGAAAAAGCATTCGTTACGCCGGTATGTCAACCTGTTTTTGTGAACTTTTGTTTGAAGAGTATTTGTAGTTTACACCGCAATCAGAATTTAAAGATCACCTTGCTTCACCCTCATTCTAGCAAACGTCCCCGTGTTTTTGAACCTTTTGATTAAAAAAAAAACAACCCCCCCCCCAAAAAAAAAAAAAACCAAAAAAACCTGACCAAGGAAGTTCTAAGAATATTCCCATCTGATTCCTGGAAATAGTTGAATCTCGTCCTTTGTATTCGATAGCACTTAAAAAAGTTATATTTAAATAATAACAGAATAGTAAAGATGTTTAATCAATGGAAACCTTGCCTCTAGCATGTGTGGAAAAACGAAGTGCATTGGTGGACATTTGGATGTTTTCGAAAGTCGAACCACTTAAGATACAAGACGTTTTGAAAACAATCTTTTGGTAGATATCACGACTTTTTTTTCAGGCCATGCAGGGAACTTTGATGATATTATTATCGAAGGCAGTGTCGAAGAAATGAGTTTTGTTGCTTACTACATCAAGTAAGGGAATAAGCTTAGTGTTATTACATCAGACAGTAATGTTCCGTTATGAACGACAGTCTGCGACCGTTTGAATGTACAGGAATGCTATTAGCTGGCTCTTTGGGTCTGCAGCCTAAATTCCGAAATGTCAACACATGCACGAGTTGACTACGTGCAGCTCTAAATCTTTACCTAGTAACACAATTGTTACCGGGATAAACAAATACGCAGCGTGCACAATTTACACAACTCATCACCAGGTTCGCGAAGACGGCTTTGGAATCAGGCGCCAGAGCACTACCTAGATCCCCTTGGTTCTGGATACGGTTCCCGTCGAAGGCCTTAAAATTGCATTTCCAGCACCAGGTCTCGCTTGGGTCTCTTGGAGGGCTTTTGTTTCACCGTTCACACTCGAAATATCCCTTCCACAATTTTCTGATGCATATATACAAGTATAATATCCAGTATTCATTCTAACAATCCAGAAGTCAAGTATGTTCTAATTGATGCTTGGTAGAGTGCTTAATTTCGTTGGGTTTCTCGTGCATCCTATGATAGTTACTCTTCTCATAATTGCAGACGAATTGCGGACCGGCTTTAATAATTAAATTTGGGTTTGGTTTTATAGAGGAAATGACGTCTTGGCAGTAGCAACCTTGGGAAAAGACCCAATTGCAGCGCACGCGGCAAACCTGTTCTTCAACGGTATTATGCCAAAAGCTGATGAAATCAGGTAAAATTTGGAAAGAACAACAAAAAGATAAGCACAAATTATTCTTAAGGGAATTCTACGTAGTTCTTACTCAACCAAATGTAGTTGGAGCTACATGAAAAGTTATATTTAATACGAAAGGCGCATTTTCTGTGGTATTTCACTTACTGTTCAAACGTGCCAAAAAAACCGAGTCGTTTTTTTCGGTGAAGTTCCACCTGAACTGCGCGAGTAACGTCAGGCTGTATTTGAGTACTTGAACGCGCACTTACTTCAGGAATAGGGTCAGGTACTGCGTTACGTTTGGAGACGGAGTTATGTTTACAGTTTGGGCTATTTACAGGCAGTGGCCAAAAACAGTGAAGCTACCTGTGTGAATATGGTTAAAACCTACATAAGCCTACTACTACATCATCCATTAGTTTTCTTTTTTTATGAATTTCTTTGTTAGAACTCGGACAGTTCTTTTCCGTTTTATCATAAACAGTCCAACGACATCGTTCGTGGATATACGACATAAACCTCTCCTTTTTTTTCTGTTTTAGGGCTGATCCCTCCAAATGGCACAGGGCAGTCTCCGCGTAAACCGCTGCCCTCAGTACCGTACACGCATTCGTAGTTCCATCAACTTGCGGAACATTGGAAGTGCTCGCTATTTTTCTTTCTCATCTTTTTTCTTTTTGCAGTATTCCACGAGTGTCGAAAAGACAAGGGAAAGGGACACAACACCAGTTTTTGTAGATTTACATTTGGACGTGCATTCGTGTAGATAAATTGCTTGGGATCTTTCTTTGTCTTCTAAATATAATTTCAATCGTTGTCACATTTCCTCCAACCTAGTTAGCTTGTGCATGGCATACCTATTTTACGAGCTGTATGATACGCGTATCAATGTCCAGTGGTACGTTGGCAGCACGTTACAATGTTTAAGATACCCCAAAATTTTTTAAGGCAAAATAATAGCCACTTCGTTCGGCAAAAGTCCATCAGTGTGAACTGTGAAATGAAATACAGTCAAACGGAAGCTTATACGTGTTATTGCGCGTTTGTGCATTCTTGTGTGCATGTATGTATGTACAAGTTTTATATTTTCTCGCTTTTTAGTTCATATTGACAATTCAATTTAATTTTTTCACCCCACGTTTCGTTCGCTTTTGATTTCATCTCCCAGTTCGCTCAAATGTAAGGCATTTGCCTAAGATCTTGCCCAAAACTTTAGTCCTTCGTTTCAAGAATTCCGCAGTATACCATCTTCAAACTTTCCTTATTACACAATAGCATGCTAACGCTAAAATACGTAGCCGTAGTTCGCTTAAAAAAAGATCCATTCTTTTCCAGAGGTGTGAATTCCCTAAAACCACTTCAGAGATGGTGTCAGCTAAGTTATTCTCACGGGTTGTGTATAAATTAGCCGGGCTCTTCGTTTCATGAATGTAATACAACGGCTGTAAAACACGTTCACCCAAAATGGATTTGTAAGGACGGCTTTGTCCAGTTTACCTGCAGAAACAGCCCAAAGTGAATTTGATAATCCCAGTTTTAGTGACATGAGTCAGTCGGTTTGCAGGAACAGCGCACCTCATGTACAGCTCCCTGTTCTCTTTACTGTCAAAGTAGGCAAACAGAAAGTCACTCGAGGGAAAACTACAGTCCAATTCAGACCGATGTGAAAATTACGTTGGGCTGCTATCGTAGTTTTATTCGAGCCTGCATTGCATGCTTGTTCTTGTTCATCCAACTGACCCCTGTCACGACAAACTCAAGCATCCTTGGGTTAAACTCTCAAATATCAACTCCGTTCAGTAAGCTAGAGACCAACTGACCTCATTGACACTTTTTGTTTTGGTCTTCACTCTCATTCTTGTCATCTTTGTTCCTAAACCACTTGATGGCAGAATACAGCGAGATCGAAAGTGGTAGAGAGATTGGAAGGAACAAGGGAATGTAAATTGCAAACCTGAAATGAAAGGAAAAAACGAAACAGAATCGAGCAGATTTCGCCGAACATCGTTCGTGAGATAATACTCTGAAACAGTGTTAAATGGATGATAAAACACATTTCCGAGTGTTTGATTGAACTTCTCATGCACACTCGTAACCTGTGGAAATTTCGAAATTCTATTCACACAAATCTAATGCACACATCATCCATCGCTGTACCAATGACTAAACCTTTAAAAAACTTCCCTTTTAAAGCATAGTTGCTCAAAGGTACGGGAACCGGGGTGTTAGATGCACGTTCCCACAAACTTTTTAAAAGTGTCTATTTTACCATGGAAGGTGCCTGTTGCTTTCAACAAATACATCACAGACAGCAGCAATATGTAGTCAAATAGTGTACTATACTATGAGATGGTATGTCTCAGATCATGAAATAAAGGGTGAGAATGTGAAAAAAGTCGGAGGTGATAAAGAAATGTAAAGAAATGAGAAAATGAAAGTTGGATAAAGTTCATGTTAGACTTTAAAAGAAGGTTTGATTATATGAATAAGCAGGCTTTCTCTTGCGAGACCCCAAATGTCAGAAAACGAAAAGGAATGGAGTGTAGTAAAATCATCAGGTGAAACAAGGTGAGTAGTACTGCGATGACACGTGAGAATGCTGATACGTTTCGAGAACACACAAGCCTCTCTCAGTACTTATTTTCTTCATTTTAATACTATGAGTTACTGAGTTCGAACATTGGTAGACGAAGTTCAGGGCCCGTAGGAAAAGTCGTTGTACTGACAGTTACTTCAATTAAACAACCTTTTAAAATAATACTTCCATATTCCTTGGAGTACATTGAACTTACTTTTGGTCATCAGGAAAGTACAGCAATTCCAATACCGAAGGATCAAAAAAGGCTTTTTCTAAAATAAATAATTTTTTAAAGGTAAACAGTAAGTTTTGGATACTGCATAGAAGCTGGATAGTGATTTGAGGTTAATACCTGACGATTGGATAGCCCGTTTTGCAGACAAGAATGCTTGAGCGAAATGGCCATTTGATATTTCATCCTGACTCTAAATAAGAATAAAAAACAAAACTTTACATTCCATTGTCCATATCCCGGGATTGAGTCCCAGGAGCACATTTTGCTTCCAACAAGTACTATGAGATGAATTATGAATATGTTTCGCGTATTTTTAATGATAACTGATAAAACGTGATCAGGTAAAGGCATCGCGCATTGATAAGAACAGTATATTCCCTAAGGTATTTTATGTACACGAGCTTTCGGACACCATTCTATCGTCTAGAAACAGTTGCAAGATGGTTGAAAAAGATAAATTCCGCTGTAGGGCGTTTTCAGTCAAAGTTATAGCCACTAACTTTGCGTTCATTAACCAATGATTTATGATCATCACCTTTCTTGAGCGATGGTAATTGTAGCAGAAAGGTGATAACTTTTGGCTGGTTGGACATTATCGACCTTAATTTCAGTTCAGGTGCATTTAGTCCAGTTCAATTAGTAGCTTAGTTTAGCCACTCTGTGTTAATATCTCCTGGCTCTACCTGTTTAATAGAATCCACAGCTTGCTCGATTTCCATTTTGATACTGTCATCAATGACCATGTTCTTCACTTTGTCAAGCAGTTGTGTCAGGGACGTCAGCGTTTTTATCGACGATGACAAATACTCCATGGTCTTAACTAAAATTAAACTATCACCTTCCTAAAAAACAAAACCAAACAAAATATTAGATATCAATGATTTCTAAACTGAATGTGAGTCAACGGATACGATAACGGAAGGAATTTCTACTCGAAGAAAACAAGTCTCGGTACAAATTTAATGTCGACAAAATTGAACTTAAAAATACAAACTGCATAACATTCTTCGCTTACCCAGTCTCGCATCCCAGCATTCAAAATAGATGTAATCACCACACCATTTTCAGAAGGCTAATAAAAATGGTACACAGATTAAAGAAGTATGTTAGTTACTTTATAACTTGTCAAATGCATTACCTAGCTACACTACAGTATGACATAGCAACTTACCACTGCTTTCACACCAATCAACAGTCTAATTTGAGTCAGGAAAACTTTCATGAGGGGTTTCGCATCCACCAAGATAGTTTTGGGAGTTGATTCATCGACCTCACTTCTGTTATAAACATTGTGGATGACCACACCACCCCATCTGGGACTGAGAAATGCATTGGTGGAACTATAAACTCCTAGAACATTAACAAAGACTACTCCATCAATCGTAAATAGCCGACAACTTGCAAAAGTACTGAAAACCTACTTCGAGAAACATCCTAAATGCCCATCGTTTTAATCAATGAAATTCACGTAACTGTATCGCTCTGTGTGATTCATGAACCTTGCGAACATATCGTGGCTGCCACATGAGCCGCCCAAATGTCGAGCCACCATCTTAGCTCTGAGTCTCGGTAGCTGAATGGTTAGAGCGACTCGCCGTTTATCAGAAGGTTGAGGTCTGGCTTCCGTCTGGGGTTCAGTACACGTTTTGACTAATAAATGAGCTTGACCAATGTCCTCATATCATCTGTCATAACATCAAGCTATTACAGGTTATTTGTGTATAACATCCACGTCATTCAAAAGGCAAGGAGGAGTCTTGCCAACTTTTACCCGAGATGCAGCGCTGTGGAAATATTAGGGACATTAAGATCTAAGGTCTCAACTTCAACAACGACGACCTTTAAATATTGGCACTTAAAAAAATCACGGTTTACTGACCACTGTGCTTGATACTTATGACTTGCTTTAAGTCTCCTAAACCGCTCCAGTTCTCCTAAAACGACTGTAGTCTCAGATTGAATACAATTATAAATAACAGAGAGTAACAGCTTTTTTCACTTCGCGAAAGGTTGACGTCGTCCTGAAGACGTAAAATGTCCCCACTGAAATTGCCCGGATATTACCATGTGGTTGCCCCAGCAGGTAAACTACTTACCATCATCATTTCGAATTTTTAGCGGAGTTTGTCCAACTGGTGGCACGAAAACAATAAAGTTCAAACTGGGATTCAAAGATACAAAAGATCCTGCAAAAGAAACGCGCTGCAGTCAGGGTTTAAGAACAGATACTTGGTTGCCCACTGCCTATGAGGAGTTTAGTAACGAACAGTGGAGCACCGGGGGGGGTACTGGGTAGATATGGATCTTCTACTTAGCACGGCTAGAGGACTTTTTATTTACTTTGAAACAGTTAAGAGGAAAAAAATGGAGAAAGTGCACATGGAACGAACTATACATCCTCAAAGTTGCACTCCGTTAGTCTGCTCACGCCTATAAATACAGCTGTCAGCAAGTTCTTCAGTAGTATTCCTGACGACGACTAAAACTAAGACGGAACGTCGATAATGTTCAATAAAAATATGTTGACAATATTCGGAGCTACCGTTGTTTTGTATTTTGTCTCATTTCCGGCACAGTTTGCCAACTTCCGTCGAGGAGGAAAAACGCCTTGAGCAAAAAGTCGGGTGTTTTAACTACATGCACACGGGAACATTCGTCTTAATTTTGTGCCTTTTTAGAGTCATCGGGCATAACATTAACACTTTCTGTCACCGCAGTGCAAAAAATAGCCGATTAAAGTTTAAAATTTCACGAGAAGCTAGCCCCGAGACAAATTACGTATTTGGGCAGACCACGTCTCTCGAATGTTCACGATGGGGCCAAGTTCTAGGGGCACCCTTGAGTAGGGGGGGAGGAGGAGACTGGGAGAGTAGGAAAAAAAGAGTTAATGAAAAAAGAGGTAAAGAAAACATGAGACAGACTTCTCTTTCGGGATAACTCTTGCCACGCACCCCATCACCCGAAAACTAGTTTCACACCGTTAGCTCTTCCTTGTCTACTAATTTTAACGCAAATAAAACTCTTACCCAGTTTGGCCTCTATTGGATTGATCATGTGAGGTAAGTCCTCAGATGTTATGTAATTAATCTCGCCATCAGTCTTTGGCTGAAGGTTCACTCCACTGTAATGGAGTACCTGAGAATAATTAGAAGAAATTAATGGGAGAATTTTTTAATGCCATGGAGCTACCTTTTCCCTCGTAAGACGTCTACCTTTGGTGCGTAAAATCGTCTAGCAATGGTCGGGGTAAAAAAAATCTGGTATCAACCAAACTAAAATAATAAAAAGCGCTTTGGGACAGGAAAAAGTTATGAGAGTAAAACTTTATATTGATTGCGATCTAGGTGTTGTAATATCAATCACCAGCAATATTTTTTGTGTTTTTACCGTGGTATGTTACATAGCCATCTATCTTTCATTGTTTTTAAGTGATAAGTTTCTGACGTTGTGTACCTGGGAATCCACAGAGATATCAAAATTGGATATCTTGGTTAACAGTGGTTGTAAAGTTTCTGAAAATACAAATGAAACGAATTTTATAAAACGTGCAATAATTCACAAAACCACGACAGAAAACCTTGTGTCGTAAACTCACTTAAACCAGATAAACCTCTGCCTGAACCAGATTTAAGTGTGGGCAGCATGCACACTCACCAAAGACCTCTAGTAAGCACTGTGATTTTTTTTAGTCTTTGGAATTATGCTTCTTGCCATTGTGAGTGTGAGAAAAGGTGTGTCAAAAAATTTTGTAGTAAAGTAAAATGTGGTTAATAATAATAAACACTAGTATAATAAACTCTAGTTGTATAATCAACACATGTCTAGTAATAAACATATTTGTATGGGTTACAACTGATTGATAATTTGTGTAATCAACAGCTTGCTGATTTATTTAGAGTTTGTGGCTAGATATGAGTATATCAGCAAGTAGAAATGGCCAGTGGTGAACATTTGTTTATACTAATGAATAATTCATAAAACATGATCACAGCTAAAAACCATGATGAGCTGACAACCTCAGTTGTTCTGGAAATAGTTTTAATTTGTGATCACAGCTGCTCTGCATATTGTGTAATAATCAGTACAATTTTCTGAAAACGGCCCAAATAGTATAGGTTACAAGGGCCTGCAGATTCCTAAAGTCAACCCTAGTCATCACTATTTACAATAAACTACTCTCTTGGTTTTCAACAATCACAACTACTTGACACGTATAATTGCTGCTTTTTAAGGTTCACACCGTTTTGAAATATACATGCATAGAAGTGAGTAGACAAGAGACCCACTAGCTGCCATGTTTTACCTGAAACTGCTTCTCTGATATTCCAGGTAAGTATTCCTGTTTCTGGCTGATCATTTATCAAGCTAAAAGACAGATGGAATCCTAAAACAACACAAAATGCCAACATGTTATTAACCAAATGTGAGACCAGTACAAATAAATGTGCTCCTCTGGGGGGTCTCTCAGAACAAGCATTGAAAGAGAGGGATTTCTTTGAAAGAAAAATCTCTTGAATTAATACTTGCAATGTACAGACCAAACTAGATGAAATCTTTGTTTCTAACACTGTTTTCTACCTCTGAAAGTTTTTAGTGTTTTTTGATCTTGGGGAATTTTAAATAATTTAGTCATGAATGCACTGCTAAATCTTCATGCTGAGAAAACTACTGTATTTAAAGACTTTGATGTGGTACCTGTTGTTGATTTTAACTCTCTCATCTGTTCTATGCTGTCCTACAAAGAATGTTAAGATGTTGATATACTTAAAATGCATGATACCAATAACCAATTAGCCAACCAACAAACCAACCAACCAACCAACCAACCAACCAACCAACCAACCAACCAACCAACCAACCCAACCAACCAACCCAACCAACCAACCACCAAACCAACCAACCAACCAACCTACCAATCAATCAACCAACCAACCAACCAACCATTCAATCAATCAATACACAAACTGGTCCATCAACTAGCTATTCCCCCAGTCCATTCACTCATTTGTTATTTCTTGTTTATTTGTTTACATATCCTTCTTTTCATGAATACTAGTACTTCACCATCTTCTGTAACATACCAGTTTTTTCCTTGTCTGTCCATGGTAACTAAAGCCATCCCTAACAGATTTCTCCTGAATAAAAACATTTTTTGTGACATGAACAATTATTTCTGCAATATGTTGTACATCTGCAGAAAATAAATGACAAAATAAGTTAATGAATAAATTTACTTGTGAACAGCTGGAATAGCTCGGTGATAACTGTGCATATCAGTTAATTAATACACTAACCATTTTCATACAGAACTATGGCATGGTGATACTTTCCAACAAAACACTGCGTATAGTGAGTCAGGGCTGAAAAAGGTCCATCCTTGGGAAGCAGTATGAATTTATAATTCTTTTCATCATTTCCATAAAAGCTCCATAACTCTTTGAAGTGATCATCAAGAACTGAAAGAAACCATCACCAGAATTATAACTATTAAACAAATTTATTTATCACACTATCACTGAGTTGATTTATTTTAAACTTCACAAAGGATTTCTGACTATACTATAAGGAAAAATGGGGTTTGTTTTTCAAAAACTCAGAGCTTTATTTTTGGACATTTCTAAAGCAATATAAAACAGCAGTAAGCCCCATTCTCCACTATTTTAAAAGTTTGTTCACATAAAGTAGATTAATTTAACTGAACACAATGTCTAAGGATCCATATTACCCACTGAATGTCAAGGGTGGGCTTAGAACTATAGTCAGAATAATCCATGATGATTTTATTTAGCAGAGTAAGGTGTCTGACCTTTTACTGGATAAACTCACATTGAAAGAAGTTACAATTTAATTTTGTGGGAGTTGTCATCTGTTGCTTCACAACAAATAGTGAAATTACCTCAATAAATATAAATTTCCACAAAATCTAGCAGTGTTTTTGCTTACCACTCTGTCATTTACTCACTGTCTAAAGTGCCTTGATTGTTTAATGAATCTAGAATCTGATTTTCTCTCTCGTTAGACTGTCGGACATTGATAACATAGTTGAATTTAACAGGAACATTTGATATTTCTGTAATGAAAAACACAGTGCAAGTTATGATGCAGCCCACTGTGAACCAGTTAAAGATTAACAAAATCATTTTTTTTTTCTTCACATAAAAGTTAAAGACATATTACAATAGGCAGACATGTTCAACAATTTGAGACATTTCACTGATATTACTGGACCTCAATTATCAGTTCTGGAGAAAAAACCTTGAATGAGTGTTAATTGAAAACAACTGGCAATAAACAAAACTGTCATGATTCTAATTCATGAGAGTTAAAAGATATTTGCCAGTCAATTTTATGGGAGCTGAAGGAACAGTTATGATGTATCACAGCATTATTCAATAACTTATTCCATAATGCAATGTGGTAAACAACTTTAGAGAGCAAATTGGTATTTCAACCTTTTTTAGTTTCATCACTTCACCTTATTTCACTTCAATATGCTTTACTTCACTTTTCTTTACTTTACTTTATATCAATTCTTTTCAGTTTACTTCACTTTATAAACCAGTATATATTTCATTAAATTTTAAAATCACTTTAACATTATTTTATTTTACTTCACTCTATTTACTTCATCCTATAACATCTAAATAACATTACTTCACTCTACTTTCTGATTAATTAATTATTAATTAATACAAACCTGACAAATTATCATGATAACTGTTTAACTGAGTAGATAATAAACTAGATAAAAGTTGTTGTCTTGATTTGTCTTTAACTAAAATTATTGATAAGTTAACCTCAACAGGTATCTGAAAAGCAAAAAAGAAAAGAAACAAAAACAAAACAGTTACACAATATGCATAAAGCAGACTAACCAATAGATATTGCAAAAAACATTTTAAAGTGATGTGTAAAATTCTTGACAGAAAAATAGCTAGATCTCCTCAAAGAGCACACTTTATTTTCACACACCATTTTCTTTGTACTGGTTCAAACCTGAGAACTCACCCTCTTTACAACCTTGATGTTCAGGAGTGTAGAAAACCCCAGTAAACCCAGGAACAAGGAAAGATGGTCTTTATACCCCACCTTTTGCTTATTAAAAGAAGACATTTGCACTCTGTGTGCCCTAGCTATGCATAGCCAGTAATCTTTGCCTTCTAGTAGAACATCTTTTGTTGTTCATTACTAGAAAATACACCATCATTAATGCCAACCTCTAACTCATTAACGCAAAAATAAATTCATTTTATTCAATCGACATCCATTGGCATGCGTATTCTGCTTACAAATATAAGTGATATCACTTTTACGCTTTATGTTTTTTCAAGTACAAAAGTCAATTGCTTCAGTAATTTGTAGTTGCTCCAAAAATCGTTTCCCAGCCTCCCTGAAGTCTGCTACTGTAAATTCAAATAGCAAACTCAGGCCAATTTTTTTACCTGACAGTCAGGGCTAAGTAACTTATTTAGTACCTTTAAATTTGATAACTGTTCAATTTCTGCGTAAGGTAGCGTTGCCCTATAAACCTTTGTAGTATTCCACCATACTGGAAGACCAACAAGTACAACTACACCAACCGAAACCAATGCTACAATGGCACGTGTCTTCCTTTCTGAAAGGTAATAAGTCCACGAAAACAACAAAAATTGGATTAAAGTGTTGTAAAATACTTCACATGTTGATTTTCTTACTAAACAGGTAAACAAGGGAGGTTTTGAAGTTCTCTAATACAGCAAAACAAGTGGAGTAAGTCGAATTACCTTCTTCTTCCGCCATATTGTCGTCCAGGGGGAGCAATAGACAAGCATTGTGAGTCAGGCCGTGGGGGTCTTAGCAATTTCTCTCAATACTTGGAAACATCGATAGAAATGTGTTTTTTTTAAATGGAAAGTTCAGAGGAGGACGGTGATTTCATTTACAACAAGAAGTTACTGAATAATTTTAACACAATAATTGAGGATAACCGTTTCTGTCGTTCTTCTGACAAGCTCTATTTGATCGTTACGGCTGATGACTTTGGGTATGATGCACGAAGGGACGAAGGCATTGTCGAATGTTTCACCAAAGGAATCGTTACCCGCGCTTCTTTACTCGTTAATGGCTCCTCCGCTAAGACAACAGCCGTTCAACTCGCGAAAGACAACAACATCCCCTTGGGGATACATTTGAATTTGACTGAAGGAGAACCCATAGATGATAGAAACTGGACGTTGAAAGGCAAAAACAGCCGATTTTTTCGTGGAAAATTTGGATTTAGAGACGCTCTGTCACGTTGTGAAATAGAAATTTCCCATGTCAAGTAAATAAAAATGAATTTCCTTGATATTCCAAAGAGAACAATAGCATTTGCCACACCCCCTTCACACCTTCCCCCAACACTCCTACTCCAAAACAACTCACATCCATGGGGAATCACCAACTAAGAAGTGAACAATTTTACCACACCAGTCAGCAATGTACCAATGCTTAGCCAAACACACCACATACCCATTTCAACACTAGTATCAAAACATAACACACTTAAACCAGTCCAATAAAATAGAAAATTTATGGATATTGGGTCTTAACTAAAATCAGTTTTGTTTTAGGGAAGAAATCATTGCACAAATTAGAACATTTATTCAGCTTGTTGGCTGCCTTCCCAACCATGTTGATGGTCACCAACATATCCATGTATTACCTGGAGTCAGAGAGGTGATTGCTGAGGTAATGCAAGTCTTCTCACTTTGCCAAATACGTATTCCACTTGAAAACTGTCTGGTGGGTTGGTGTGACTGGAACCAAGAGTTTTATAACAAGGTTTTTCAAGATGCAAGATCAGCTAGGGATGTTTATAGCAAGTATAAAATCAGGTAATTCATTCTGACTATTTAGCAAGTGTTTCAGAGAATTCCTGAACAAGGACTAGCACAACTATTTTACTCCTCTAAGAAATGTAATTGTTATCACTAATCACAGCATACTGGTTGTCTTCACAGAACAAGCTAAAAGAATGAACTTTTTAGAGAATAAAATAATATTCTTTTGCTACCACTTGAAGTGTTAGAAAAATCAGCAGAAATTATCTGGAGAATAATGCATTAGTAAGGATTCTCCAAGAATAAGAATTTTCCAAGGTCCAACGGTGAATGGATACCTTGAGTTAAGATATTTAAAACAGTTGTCATGATTGATCACTCATTTGGTTCCTAATGAATAGAAATTAATAATATACTGTTTGTTGTTTGATGACAAAGTTTCAGCTTGCATTTGTTCTTGTTTGTTTCTTTGAGGCCATTGCAAATCTTTTCCTTTCCTTTATCCAAAATCCCCCATGCTCTTTTGCAGATATCCAGAAAAGTTCATAGGTATATGTCTGATGGGTAAAAACATGACAGTTGAAAGAGTGATTCAAGCAATTGAAAAAACAAGGGATGGACAATCACAGCATGGACCTTCATTTTGTGAACTTATGGTACATCCGGGATATTCATGTATCAATGGAGTGGGTGGTTGTGGAGATGGACCAGATGACTTTGCTTGCTCTCCAGAACGAGAACATGAGGCAAGTGTTTTAAGAGATTCACAGTTCAAGCAGCTATTTTATCAGAAAGGAATTTGTCTCATGACATAATCAGCATTGGTAGATTTTGATGAAAGGATTTACATTACAGTGTAAATCAAATTGAGAATGTTTTTTAGAAAATCAATTATTTAAATATCTGAATAAGACATGTCAAAATGAAGGGTTAGTCAAAAGTAGCTCCACAACCATCCAAAATTTCCATGTTAATTAAAAGACATTGAATATCTATTCATGTTGGGGAAAAAGTCTTTATTTGTTCCAGAAATTTGCATATAGTGGATTCTGATACCCTTTTTCTTAAGATCAGTAATTTTAGTTGTACAGCTGTGTCCACTTGTCTAATCTGATTTTTGCCACCATGCATGGATATGTTTAAAGCAAAAATCATTCCATTGGTTATTGCTTTATTAATAGACCTCTGCTCTCACTAATCTGGAAAAGGCAGTTGATCTTTGAAATGACTGTTGGTCTTTGAGGAAGTCAAGCTATTGCTCTAACATAGGAACTTGAAATTCTTGCAAATATATTCATTAAAGTGCTGAGAGCAAAATGAAAGTAACTTTAAAGTAGTCTTTACAGTGTAAACTGTAGTTTCTACCAGGTTCTGATTTTTGGATGCAAAAGAAACATTGTGACAATGCTGCTGAAGGCCTTCCTTAAAAAACTGCAAATTCTTTTTGCTAATATTTTATTGAAGTCTCCATTCCATAAGTACTTTAAAAAAATTTTCCAATTATGAGAGAATTAAAGGTTATTTACATGATGTGATAATACAAGTTTTCAATTTTTATGGTTAAGCATAGCTTCATACTTGACAGTAAACTCAAACTGTTTTATTTCAGTTGCTTGAGACAAATTTGTACAAATAAGAAGTTGATAAAATAATGGCCAAAGTGCATATTATCTTGATTTATTCTTTATACTTGAGTTAATACTTCACCTGAGTTTTGACAAGATCTGTGATACACCATAATTATAAAAACATGGATAGAGAAAGCTTAAGGAAATATAATTTACAGTCTTACTTTTTTTGAATTTTGTGGTTACAACTTATGAGCAGTTTTAAATTGTTCATCTTCTGTTGAGCCCTTGAATGCTGTCACTGAACTATTGCCTCCACTAACAGCCATAGATATCGCATCGTAGTATGACACACCAACTTCTCGCTGGTGCTTGTGGGCAGTGAAACCAAACTGGGCTTGGGAAAACTCATCCTCCTGTATTCTTGTGTATGCCGTCATACCATTATCTCTATAATCCCTAGCCAGCTTAAACATGGCATGATTTAGAGAATGGAATCCAGCCAAGGTTACAAACTGGAACCTATAGCCAAGTTTCCCAAGCTCATTTTGGAAAATGTTGATTTCACGATCATTTAGGTTGGCTTTCCAGTTAAATGATGGTGAACAGTTGTAGGCTAATGGTTTTCCTGGAAACTTGGCATGAACAGCATTGGCAAACCTCTTGGCTTCCTCCAGGTTGGGTTTGCTTGTTTCACACCACAACACATCACAGTAAGGTGCATATGCCAAGGCACGTGCTATGGCTTGGTCAAGACCTGCTCGAGAACGGAAGAATCCTTCAGGAGTTCTTTCACCTGTTAAGAAAGGTTGATCTCTTGGATCTATGTCCGAGGTGACTAGTCCAGCAGAGTTGGCATCAGTACGACCAACAATGACTGTGGTGGTTCCCATGACATCAGCAGCCAGACGAGCAGCATTAAGGAGCCTGATGAACTGTTGAGTGGGCACCAATACCTTTCCACCCATGTGACCACATTTCTTTTCTGAGGCCAGTTGATCTTCTAAATGAATTCCAGCAGCTCCAGCTTTAATCTAAAAGGAAACATTAACAAAGTTAACTAGCAGACCTTTATTGCATTATTCACACAAATTTTATAACAACCTAAAATAACACCAATATAAAAGGTCTATCTTAAACAATGATTAATTGGTATATTTAGGAGGGACTAAATGACATGGGAAGTACTGTTATACAGGAGTAGTATACAGAATAGTCATGTTCATTTACAAAAGCATTATTGCTTGACTTTAAATTATCCAGAGAGGGAGAGAACAGACAGGCTCTTAAGAGTTTTAGTGTGCCTCATGCCACGTGATTTTGAACACTATGGCCTCTCAAGTAGTTGAAGGTTATGTAATAAACTTTCTAGACAAAATTATGTTCTAGTCTAAGAGATCAACCAGCATGTTTTTAGCAAACTTTTAAACTTTAATTGTTTTCGTCCAGCGAGGTTTGGTTTCAACTGGGAGTCTCCAAAACAAACCATTATTCATAATTTTAATGTACAGCGCGACAGACGTAATACTTAATAGAGTACTTGAAGAAAAGTGTAGGAAAGCCAGAGGTGAGAATTCTATTCAAGCAATAATCAGTATGATCGATGGTTCTTATATTGTGCATGACTCTGATCTACTATTTTATCTTTGTGGTTTGGTTTGAGTTAAAACAGCAAGATGCCTACAGCTTTTCTCGTTATTTTAAAACTCAAAGCTGTTCCTGGGGGGATCACTACAAGCTAAGAAATATTCTTGGTATTTAAAATCCATTGATAAAACCAGCATGCCCATGGATACCGAGTTTCTGGTTAATTTGAAATTTCCTGGAGTCAATTTCCCTCTTCACCACTAAAAGGAATTGTTTTCACAATGATCGGTTTCTTAGCGACTGAAGGTTGCATCAGATTTGGTATGCAGTTAACTTTGTTAGACGACATTGATTGTGGTTTCTAATTACGCACGATGAACAAACGTTTTGTTGTCAAAGATAAATTAGTTGTGAAATGTAAGAAACATTTGTTGGCGAAAAGCGAAGAACTTTTTTTATGGACGCTGATCATAATCTATTTCCATTTTGAACTCACCATATTTTTAACGATCTCAAAAGCATTCAATGGCCCACCAAATCCTGCCTCGCAATCAGCCACAATTGGTAGAAAATAGTCAATTTTCTGAGGATTATTTTCTTTGTGCTGGGAATTCTCCATGTGTTGGATCTGATCAGCTCTCTGAAAAGCATTGTTGATTCTCTCGACAAGCTTCGGTGCTGAGTCTGCAGGATATAAACTCTGATCTGGAAACGTTTGGCCGGCCATATTGGCATCGGCAGCAACTTGCCAGCCACTAAGATAAATACCCTTCAGTCCAGCTTTGGCCATTTGTACTGCTTGCATTCCTAAAACACAGAAGGTATCGCTTGAGATAAGAATCCAAAAAAATTTGAACCAAGCAATTCAGCAATCGTTGCGACTTGCGTTTAGTTCTAAATACCGGAATAATTTGTAATATCTTGGAAGAAGTAAATACTCAAGGCACTTACTGCCGTGGCTAACTAGATTGACTACCATTAAATGTGTAGTTTCATTTGTAAAAGCAAACATTTTTCAATTTATTTTATTCCATTTATTTAGATTATTTATTAGAATATTCCATTTTGAATTTATTTTGGAATTTGTTTCTGTAATCCCTAAAACTATCGAATTTTCATTACAAAGATAAAGTGGAGAAACTATGCAGGCAGAGATTCTTTTCACGTAGTCTCTCGAAGTATTGGCCAGTTTATAGCAAAATCTTGAAAACCTACAGTATTTGTTCATCTGGCGCTGAAATATTGAAGGGGAATTATAGTGATGGAAACGTTAATCAAACAAAATAAGCAGTTACTCGTCACTTGAGAGTTTTTTAAACATCTTTTTTTAGCAAATACGCTTTTCTTTTCATGTTCTTAAAGGGCTGAACTTGTACTCTATTCTTAAACCCTATTTTTCGAGTTTTGACGGTTGGGAACTGCTTTCAGGAACGAACTTTTGTGTGGCCTAGCACTTATATTGTTTATTTGTTCAGGAGGGTTGAAAGGTCAAGTGACTCCGTGATCCATCCGAAAAACTTGTCCCATATACTTCGAAATGGTTTCCGTGCCTTTAAATAGTCGTTCTACCCCCAAAGTTTCCTGTTCCAACCACAAAGAGCACTTTCACTAAGAATTCGTGCTTAAGCTGATGATATTAACGTTACTCTTTACGATCATGCTTGTTAGTTAATTCAAATAACTGTTTTTGAAACTGTAACCTTGAAAAAAATCAGTTTAAAGTGGGCGGTTCGGTAGGTGTTCAGCTCGGTCGTCGGACTTTGCACTTTGAACTGCTATTAAATTTCATATTGTAAGATATCTCGACAACAGTGTCTTATTCTCAAGCCGTTTATAAGCTCAGAAAATAAACGAAACAAAATCTCTTTAATCTTACGGACGTTCCTGGTTGCTACGTACTAAGTTGGATACAAAGAGAAAGCCTTCAAACACCTCTGAACAGCGCAGATAAAATATTTGATTGAACAAAGCTATTGATTGTTTGAATGAAAATGGTTTTTCACTTTACCTGTCATTGCCCCGAGAACATTTATGTATTTGTTGTGTCCTGCAGTCATGTAAGCCCAGAGTTTTTCGGCACCGCGTTGGGCCAAAGTGTACTCAATTTTTACTGAACCAGACAACCGTTTCACAGTCTCTGGAGTGTAATCTCTTTTCACGTTGGCGAATCGGCCTTCCCTGGACAATACTGATGCCATTTGATCAATAAGTCAAACGCTGAACTTGGGTGTACTGTATTTATAAGCCTAGGAAATTGAAAAAATTTGATCAAATAAAATTTAAACGACAACAATCCTCTCAAGCCGTAGAAGCATGACAACTTACCTGTCACAAGACAATCAAGATCACTGAACAACGCGAAAGTTTCACATGAATTTATAAATAAATACGATGTTAATTTCTTTTTACGTGGCGTTCGATTTCCATTGGATGAACTCACATGAGCTCCGCTGATTGGTCAAAAAGCTTAGCCACACCTCCACGAGGGGAACTCCTAGTACACCGCCCACAAAATATCAAAGTCCAACGTCAATACGATTTTATTTACTTCTAAAGAGGCGAGATCCAACGCACGATTACGCTACGAAAAAGAAAGATTTTTAGGGAAATTTTGACAGGTAATGAGTGTGTATTTTGATATAAATGCAGCTTTGTTTTTGTTTTTGTTGCGTACATCCCAAAATATTTGTCACTCAAATGGTCTTTTGTTGACGACGTCAATTTATTCAGCACGTCCGCGTGGCGCACTGTCAAAAGTTCCTGCATTAATCACGCCAAAGCCTCTGATGATTATTGATCTAAAGGAGAGACGTTGCTAGCATCAGTATCAAAAAATATTTTTGTAAAAACCATAATTTTCTTCCCTTACTCGTGTTCAAGGTCAAGACATGTTATAAGACATGTTCGATGTCGGACTTTGTACCCATTATTACTACGTCAATGAGCAAGTTCAAGCCAGCGTGTCTCTTGATTCGAAATCGAAGCATAATTTGCAGGAACGTGCGTTGAATTGAAGCCATCAAGAACTGCCAGAATACTTTGGTTGGACACTATTAAAGGTTTAGCGTCTGTACCCTCTCCCTTCGCAGCGACGAGCCTTTGGTTTCAGGGTAAAATAATACTTGTGTTTGAAATTATTCACCTTTGCAAAAACACGCACGCTTCCCGCCAGACTGCAATCTGGTCGTTCCACGTTGTCTTGTCTACAACTTTTCGACCTAAAATTCACTCAAGTATTTTCTTTCAATCATTTGAAGTCTTAATGAACATCTGATTCATGATTCATAAATTGAAATTTGGTGGTGTTGAAACCTTTTCGGTGATGTTTAAAGTAGAATACTCACCAGTATTCTTTCTATCCTTAAGATAATTATATTTTTGGTTGTAGGTTTAAATTAGGAGCCAATGCAGGAAGCTTCCACCATGAATTGCCCCCCAGGTAGATAATTTTTCAGTGTGGTTATAATATTTGTTGATATCTGGTGGTGTGATTAGGGTATCCAGGATCTTGATCCCTGGTTCATAAACTGCCCAGAAAGTGCGAGTCAATTGAAATTGCACATACATGTGGTGTTGAAAATCCAGTTATTAAAAATGTTTAAATACTGCCACTTTGATGGTCATTGCCTTAATTAAAACGCTTTGGTGCAGTTTAACCAAATAAAAAAATTTGAAGATGGCTTGTTTCAGATAATTTATGACTTGAGGAGACTGCTTATTGGCCTAACAGGAAAGAGTTCTAGTGGTGCAAACCACAGTTTGAGCTGTTGGCTAGAAGGAAATGCATGCAAATTTTTGAAATTATGATATTTTATCCTCATTTGGCAGAGGTAATTCACCATCACATCCTGGGTAGCTGTCAGTTCTGGAGTGTAAAACAATCTATACTTTTCTTTGGTTTGCCATAGGTGTCCTAATCAAAGGAGATATTAAATCTTGCTATGAAAGAGTCCTTACATATGATGCTCTGGCCTTCCTGGCTGATCTCCACAGAAGATTCAACTACCACAGACTGCAGTTACTGGAAAAGCGAAAGAAGCGTCAATATGCCATCAATGCTGGGCAGTCCATTGAGTACCCCAAACCCAATCATGACAACAACTGGAAGGTGGCAGCCATCCCTGCTGACCTTCAAAGACGTCATGTGGAAATAACTGGCCCCACTGATAGAAAGATGGTCATCAATGCCTTGAACAGTGGGGCAGATATCTTTATGGCTGATTTTGAAGACTCCTTGAGCCCCACATGGAAAAATATTGTTGAAGGGCAAGCCAATTTGATGGATGCTGAAAGAGGAACTATTTCTTTTAAAAATGCAGATGGTAAATTTTTGGTGAAGTTGTATATTTTTCAAAGTTGTCTCATGCCAGCTGGATAATACATGTAAACATCATTGCAGAAACAGCTGTGACCTTTCATATTACTATTGTTGATGTGGTTATTTTTCCATTGATTACATACCAGCAGATTAGGGGAAGTGATGGGAGGCTGGATGCACCCTGCATGCCTTATAACCAGGCATTATTACATAATCATTATCATCATAATAAATCAGAGGCATGCTCTTCCACAAAGTAGCATGTTTTTCTGAATACATCAGTATGTAAAATGTGTCTCAGGTAAACTGCTTCTCACTTCTAATATGAAAAGCTCTAATATCTGCTTCAAATGCTGTCTCATCAAAAAATCCTTTCCCAAATTTCCATTTTATGACAGGTAGGGATTGTTTGTATATGATTTCTTACTAATGATGACTTATTTTGTCATGAATAAATGAAAATGCTGGCAGAAAATTAAGGTACCCTGGAGAGCTTTTCTAAAGTGAAGAAAATTTCTTTGATAGCCACACTATTAGGTTCCACTTAATGTTATTTTTCCCAACAAATTTAGGCTCTGAGAGAAAATTAAAGGAAAAAATTGCTTGTCTGATTGTGAGAACAAGGGGCTGGCATTTGGATGAAGGACACATTATCTGTGATGGATTACCCATGTCTGGAGCCTTAGTAGATTTTGGTCTCTACTTCTATCATAACATCCACGTGAGAATGGCTAGAGGATCGTCTACATATTACTACTTGCCAAAGATGGAAACCTACTTAGAGTGTAGATTGTGGAACCAAGTTTTCCAGGCAGCTGAGGACTACATGGAAATTCCACAAGGTACATTTTTATCATTTCTCACACATGCTATTACACTTCTGTACATGCATGTGCCACTATTTGTGGACCTTGAAACTGTGGTGGGTGGGACAACAGGGGTGACCCAACAGGGGTGACCCAAGGTATGCACTCCCATAAAAAAAATCCTGTACCAACCCAAGGCCCCACTCTGACATTTAAAGTAAATGTAATATCAATCTCTATCAAACTGGGCATTTCAACAATTGAAGGACAGGTGCGAGTAGGTAACATATTGAACTTTGAGATGCTTCTATCAAATCTGTACCAGGTGCTAGCTCTTTAAAGTTTATCAAGGCCCCAACAAGCCCCCTTCCCCACTACAAATGCTCTAGTTATGCCACCAGGTATTTCTCATGTTGTTGGCTAGTGTTGAAGCTCAAAAACATGTTATTCATGTGAGATGTGATTTAGAGCATAATCTATAGTGCAAAACTTTCTAAAGCCTTTTTTCCTATGTGTTGAGCTTATTAGGTTACAGTACCATTTGGGTAACAAACAGTTTTTCAGAAAGATTAATCATAATTTTAAATGCAAAGTTTGACATGTTTTTTACCTTTCCCCCAATATGTGTATCAAATTTATTTCAACATGCCAGACCATCAACTCAATTATTCCTACTCACCTTTTTGGCTAGGTACAATCCGAGCAACAATTATGATCGAGACTCTTCCTGCTGCTGTAGACATCGAAGAAATGATTTATGAGTTGAAAGATTACTGCTGTGGTGCCAATGCAGGGAGATGGGATTATATATTTAGTATTATCAAAAGACTCCAGACCAAGCAGGAGGCTGTTCTTCCAGATCGAAAACAGGTACTGTAAATGAATAAAAGAATTATCTAATTTTTTTATGATTGTATAACAAAGTATCATTGGTCATTTCCTAGCAGCACAGACAATTGTCAACTCAAATCATACAAACTTTGCAAGCTCTTGCAGCTTGTAGTGAATACCTAGATGTTATGAAATGGTTTTAACTTTTGAATGACCAAGCATTAGTATAAATTTGCATTTATTGATCCTAAAGTAGAAGTTTCATGAAGTATTACATTGATATAAGGCTATTTAATTTTTCACTCAGTATTTATTTCACCAGGTCTCTTTAGATGAGACATAACACATTTGGAACACATTCTGCAGTAATCTTTTCTGTTCACATATCTAGGTTTCCATGACAGTGCCTTTTATGAGAGCGTACACAGAACGATTGGTCAAGGTTTGTCACCAACATGGGGCCCATGCAATGGGTGGGATGTCTGCCTTCATTCCAAGCAGACGTGATGAAGAAGTGAATAGGAAAGCATTTTCTCAAGTTAAAGGAGACAAAGAAAGAGAAGTTGCTGATGGTTTTGATGGAACATGGGTGGCACATCCTGATCTGGTGCAGGTTGCACGAGAAGTGTTCCTACAAGGCATGCAAAATGCCAACCACCAAAAACATAGGTTGAGAGAAGATGTTAATGTGAAAGTTGAAGATCTGACTACCATTGTCGTTCCAGGGGGTAAAGTCACAGCTGAGGGTGTTCACAAAAATACTTCTGTAGCCTTACAATACATAAATGAATGGTTGCAGGTAATTCAATTCTGTACAAGGCTTGAATTAATAGGAAAATCTTACATGCACAGCATGCACCTAATTTTTTTAACTACCTGCACCACCAATTATTTATGTGCACAGATATGTTCAAAAAAATTCTCGAAACACAATTTCACTTCTTTTCAGTAATGATTTGGTTTACTTGAAGTTTTCGAGTGAGACTCCTCAGAACGCAGGCTCACTTGATGATTATGGCAAAAGGACGGGCGTGTAAGATTGCACAGTGGATTAAGAATCGTTCATGATTGAATTATCAGCTAAATAATATTGATATGCTATTTGCTACAAACTACTACAATGTCCCATGTCCAATCGTTACTCTGAAGCTAAGGTAATGATGCTGATTATGGAGTGCAGCCCATGCAGTCATTGTGTGAAAATTTCTACGTGCACGCAGTGCATGTAAGTGACAAAAGTTACATGCACATCTCGAATTTTACGTGCATTCGTGCACGTGTGGATGCGGTATTTCGAGCCTTGACTGTAAGATTTCACAACTGGTAACTGTCCTCAGCTTGGGTTAGTTAGCATTGGGAAAAATTAAGTCAAATCAACAATTACCATGTAGAAGAGTGATCTCATAACCTGATGCATTGAGGAGGAAGGACACTGTTGCTACAGACAAAGGAAATCTGGTACATTGGTTCATTTGAATGAAGCATACTGACAAATCAAATAGTCTAATGCTAGCATTGTATTTATGATTAGCATACTCAAATTCTCCGAGACATATAAGGTTAGAATTCAAAGGGGGAAGACCATGGTTGAACTTCAGAGAGGTGCCCACTCATTGGACTTAGAAGTAGTCATGAACTTTGATAGCTGTCCCTGACTTGAACGTTCCCAGCATTCTTTTACCTTCGTATGCAGTGTGTCAGTTGTTATCCAGTCTTAGTTTGGCTTTCCTTATTCTAGGGAAGAGGTGCAGTGGCTCTGAATAACTTAATGGAGGATGCAGCAACAGCTGAAATCTCTCGAGCCCAGCTCTGGCAATGGTTACGGCACTCAGTTAAGCTTGATGATGGTCAAACATTCACACCAAGCATTTACAAAGCAATCAGAGCTGAGGAACTCCACAAGCTTGGTGGTTCCGGGACAGGACGTCTCCAACAAGCATCTGAGATCCTAGATAATTTGGTGCTCTCAAGTGAGATGGAGGAGTTCCTTACCTTACCAGCTTACAAACTTCTGGATAATTCACAAGCCAAGTTGTAAACTAGTACAGGCTCAGAATATGGAACTGTCAGGTCACATCTGTTTAACATAAAAGGACTTTTACAACCATTAATCAACCAGTCAATTTGTTCAGCTGTTGAATGTTTTTGTTTACTTATTGATTGCATTTTGGATCATTTGTAAAATTAATAGGCTTTGCTTGCTGTTGCAGTAGCACTCGTTATAAAGGAGTTGAATTAAAACATGATTAATTTTGTCAATTTGGAAAATAGTCTTTATAATCTTGTAAACTCATTTTATTACTATTAGCAAGGGAAATTCAAAAGAAGTTGTTCAGTCAGTTTCTGCAAACATGTGTAATTGTTGAATAAAACATGAAGGTCACTCCAAAATTAATACAGCAAATTATTGACATCAATCCCCATATTCCCCAATTGCTGCACTAATGGAATGGAAAAAAGCACTTCTCTAATCACCCATTAATCACAACAGGCTAGTTGATCTTCTACCTTAGTTAATAGTTACTCTGATTACCTGGTCAAAATATACAACCTGTTAACAATGAAACTGAGTCAGCCAGAAGGCCAAGGGTGATTTCAATTTGTGAAAGTACAGAAACTCAACGTGCTCACATTTACAGAAATTTCACACCATCATAGCAATTGTTATAACTGCCAAGATCTTCCCTATGTTCACTATTAAACTCCTCTCTATGTAGTGTTTCTCGGTGACTTCCATCCATACCTCCACTGTAAAGTTCAGCATGCGTAAATTCAATGAGATTTAATGTAAAAGCAACAGCGATCTTACGTGGTAAATACTTTTGGTAGGTATAGAAATAACTACGGTCGAATTGACAGACTTTAAGGTAAAAAATACAATAGCTTGTACAACTCTATTACTATCAGCGAAGAGGAGTTCTTCATATTTACACACCACAACTACAGCAATCTTGGTTCCTAGCCACTGCAAAAATACCATATTAATTAAGGCCATCGTGAAGAACGAAATATCTTTATTATTTTCTTCCCAAAATTCTCCTAACTTTCCAGTCGGCTTCCTTGACTTCACTGCTAACCAGGTCGGATTTTCCTTGAATTCTGTCGATCATTTCGTTGTGGCGGTCTATTGTATTGCCCAGAATCATCGCATCGTTTTTGAGAACACCAAGCCCTCGAGACATTTCACCTAATTGTGAATTATATTGCCTTTCAAAATTAGCTGTTTCTCGACCTCTTCCGTAGTCACTCAAGTAGTCCTGTTCTCCATAATTCAACTTCAAGTCGGTGTCAATACGAGCTGGTCTTTCTGGGATGGAACTTTCTTTCAGAGAATGTTTGCTGGTAACTTTCTTCTTATCTTCAGGTGGTGGTTTACTGAAGTAATTTCCGATAGCTCCCCATACGCTTTTAACTGATTTGATGTGTCTATTAGCAGAGGTAAGGTCGCCGCGCATATCATCAAGATTTCGATCGATTCGATGGAGCTGTTCTTCTTGACACTGTAACTCTTCGGCCGTTTTTATGGCGATATCGTGTGATTCTTCAATCAAATTCAGAGAACGAGTCGTACTGTTTAATATACTTCTCTGCTTGGCTTCAAGCTTTCTCACGGCTGTGTCGAACTCCAGTTCATCCAGTTCGTCCACAAAAGGATTCTTCGACGTTTCCTCATAGGCGGCCGCCATCTTCCCTTACGTAATGTGGAATTGAAACTAACGAAGCAGGTGGATTGCCGCAATGCAAAGTCTTTCAAATTAAAATTTCCAATTTTTGGTTTACCGGAACAGGTTATTTCACTGGCCCCGCCATGACTTAACAATTTCATTAATATTTAGTTGCGTAACTTACGTAGCCAAGGAGGGACGTGTCACGTGCGTAAGTGCATGAATCCCCCCCCGCCTCAATAAAAATATTGCCCCCACTAGAAACCTGGTAAATGTTCAAAAGAATAATAATTGACATTAAAAGACCTGACGTTTTCAAATGGAAAGCAACGAACTGGTATGTTGCAGTGTTTAAAACAACATCTGCACAAGCCTTGAGACTTGACACTGGTTTACCATGCCATTTTGAAGAATAATTATTTCCTTTGGTTATATATACTGAATAATGCATATAGTCACAGAAATTAGATATCTCCTCACTTTGTCACCAAGCACCCCACTTTGACACCAAGCAGCCCTCTATGTTCAGAACCTGTTGAAACTTATCCTGACAGAAATTTATCCCAACAGAAACCTATCCTTAACCTGTGCATTTTAGCTTAATTTAGAGCAAAAATTCCAGTAACAGAATTAGAATTCATCAATTATCTTAAAAAGAGATTTCACACTAATGTCTTCTGGTAAAAATATTTTAATTAGATCCACTAGAACATAAATAATGCACTAACTAGAAATAGTTTCCTTTGTACAAAACATCATAATGTAAACAAATTTATAATTTAGCCATAATATACTAATAATAATTATGTGAAATAAATTCTGGTAGATTCTTTGCAAACATTCTTTCTTTTCTTGTATTGTTCCAAACCCAGATCAAACCAGAAGAGCATCTCACATCATCTACAGCATAAAACATTTCTAATTTAATAAAATGTTAACAAATTTGTTTTGTACTGCAACATAATTGATTTTTAAATGGTATAAAAGGTGAACATTTTTTAAAGTTTGACAAATTTGTCTTATATGCCAGAAAAAACTGAAAAGACATCAACATACAGATAATAAAATTATGACAAGGTGTTTGACATACAATAAATACCAAATGAGTTATGGCTGCTCTCGTGCCCGTTTCAATGGTGGCTCTTCGCCCTGTTAGCAAATAACAAACATCAAGTCTCTATAATTATAGGTTTTACATCAGTTCACGAGAAAATGTGAGTAAAAGATGTGTTGGAGCTATTGTAACAAGGTCTTACATAATTGTATGGGTAAGTTCAGTGACTTTAGTTAAAGACTGATGAATATCTGCAGCAATTTACAAAGCCTACCTCATTGTTTTCACTTTCCACCTTTGATGAACTCACATTTCTCTCAAATGTTGAGGCTGTAATATCAAATGATTGTGTTGTTGCCTGGGGAATGTTAAGCTGTGGTGCTGAGGATGAACTTGGACTCTTAGTATTATTATCTGGAGAGTTCTCACTGTCAGTTGCACTTTGAAAACTCTGTCGACTGTCCTCGTTTTCCCCACCAATATTTATGCCGAGGTGATACATTAATGAAGTACTATCTTCACTGCAACAAGTAAAATGAAAAGACAAGATTCTTTATGAAGCTCTGCACAATGATTTGAAGACCATTCTTCAGTTTGTGGCCAAGAAGCTCTTTTTAATGTTTAACATTAATTGATGTACTGCACATTATTTCCTGTTGAATCAAAACAATGATATTATTATGATTTCTAGTGTGAACAGATTTAAATCTTTGGACATTTCTTCAAACTTCAAGACATATTGAAGAATGCACAAATCCAGAACTTACACCATGACTGCAAGCTAGTCAAAACATTGAATAAAAATGTTAACCTTTTTTGGAGTGTCCATTGCTTTGTATTTTACACCATTACACTGTAATTAACTTTGAAAAGAAACTAGAACTAGTTATAAAGATTCCATGGCAAATATTTAAAGTTAGCCCAAGATATCTGAACTTCTAGAAGACAATATGCCTTGTAATTGATATTTTTGCAGCCTTGATTAATAATGTGTGTGTGTAACAATTCCATGAACTGTTGTTATTCTTTTGTATTAAAATCTGAAAATTTGCACTTCACCTACCTTGCAATGGATGGAGCTAGACTACTATCTTCACCATCATCTCCATCTTGAATCACCTTCCCAACATCTGAACTGCTTGTTGCCATAGCTACTTCAGCATCCCCAGAGTTATTTGCATTTAAGGTATCTTTTGGCTCATTCGAAGGTATCCCATTACTGTCTAGTTTAAGATCACTTTTATTGCTTCTTTGGTGAATGTTAGAATGCCTATTGGGTTCCTTATTAGAATTATTTGTCACAATTGTCTGTTGTTGTACACTTATCTCTTCATTTTGTTTTCCAGGGCAACTAATAGAATTTAAATTGTTCTCTTGTAATACCAAAGGACTATTTGTGTTTGTTGACATGTCTGATATGCCTGATACAAAAAAATAAGGCAATTATGTTCATTAGTATCACCTGATAATATTAAAATAAAATATTTAAAATTATAATAGGAAAGAAGCATGGTTTTGATTAATGAAAAAAACCCAGAAGCATCTTAGTGTTACAAGACATCATGAATTTGGGTGCACTATTAGAGCTTTTGGTTTGAGCTGAACAATAATAAAACATGCTCAACCTTCTACTCAGACCACAACTTAAAATGCCCAAACCATATTTTTCATAAAAGCCTTCCACAAGAGAAGCCCTTTCAGCAGAAAATGATAGACCATTCCTTCAACATTGTCTTGGTTCCTATAGTGAAAACCTGAATGCCATGGCTGTGTGCAAGACAGTAATTATTATTAATTGTAATTATCTCAAATAGTGAATTTCTCTTACCAGACATATTATCTTTTTTCATAGGTTTAACCTAAAATAAAATACCTTTATCATCAGTTGTCAGCAAGAAATAAAAATACCCAAAATGCAATATTCTATAGTACTTAGGAGAAGAAACTTACTTGCTTCAAATTATCACTTGCAACTGAAACAGGTCAATTATAAAAGAACACATTAGAATACAATCAGTTAAAAGGTGTCCTTACACACCAGTGTCATTTTGTTTCTTGCATTCAATAATACTGCTTCAATTTTTCATTTTACAAAAAGTGGTCAGGGACACTGTCTCCTGTGCTTTGCATGCAAAGGATGGTGTGGTGCTTTATGAACATGCAAGTTCAGAGTATCATACAGACAACAAAAGATCCTAGGAGGACCAAGCCTTTAAATATTAAATTTGAGCATCAAATTTTTATTAAAACAGAAGGATCAAACCATTAAAATTAAATGTAACAAAACTTCCAATTTGACCATCTGCAAGTCGCAAAAAAGTCTAGCAAACAATCACAAATGGCATACAATTTCCAATGGGTCAATTAGAAAAGTCTGCAAAATTTTTTGCATAAATAAAAATCCCTTTTATGCAGAGTCACAAATAAGTTGTAAACTTAAGTGAACAACATTTAAAAACAGAACTGCATCTAAAACAAAACTTTTGTGATATTTGTGACCAACTTATAGGAAACAGCCTTTAGGAAGAGCTGACACCACGCATTATTGGTGGGTTACATGGAACCAATACTGGAGCACTTTTTAATTGTAAAAATTGTTCCCAAACTAGTCAAACCCAGCATTTTAAGATTTTACTGACCCTGCATTGAAGATACTTTGACAACTGTGAAACCTAGTAAGATTCATTTCATGTTATCTAAATTTAACAACTTCCATGAAAGTGTAAAAAATCAGTTGGAACTATGGTCACTTGTCAAGATTTGATTCTAATGAAGTACAGAATAAGTACCTGGCACCCATTTATATATTTTTAATGTACATCCATCTGTGTCAGCATTTACCCATTTCTTCTCCCTATAAGAATGAAAGAAAATGTCAATCTAAGAGCAGGGTGTAAGTGGGAAGTATTTTCCACTAAAGATGTTTGTTTTTCACAAGTGGTTTTCAATGCTGATTTTGTCAACTTGCTTGTTCAAAAAACAACAAAGGCTGAGTACTTATGTCACGATTCGTTACTCTTGACAAGACGCACTTGAGGATAGCCAAAAGGAACAAGCTTGAACAAGCTTGAAAAAGCATGCTAAATAGTGTCAAGTATTCTTGGGAATTTTCACACCTACAACCCACATGACGACGAGAAATCACATACTCTAGCTCCAATCACCATGGCCTATAATCACTTACCAGTTGGTCTAAGATCACGTAAAGGCTTACGAGCATCAAAAGCGAATTAAGGTAAAGTTAAGAAAAGTATAGAAACACTCGTTGAAGGAATAATTACGCGAAAGTTTGAGACAACTTTAACTGAACAGAGAACAATGGCCGTCTATAAACTGTCGTGAATGGTAGTCCTGTAGATGTCTCACTTACCATTTTCTCACACGTTCAACTGTGAGCATAACCCTCTTGACTGTGTCATCTTTATTTGCTCTTGTACTTCGAGTCTCTAATCGCGTTATGCCGCTTCTATTCATCATTATCGCGATAAACAGAAAAAAATGCCGGTGTCGGCTGTCCCACCGCCGGAAAAGTGTCGGATTTTGTCGGACTACCGCGAATAAACCAGCGCAAATGCCGAACGTAACCGAACCTAAAACGACGCACAGGCGAACGTTAAATTTTTGACAAACATGGTGGCCCAGGATGTGTTGATGCTTCATTGAATCAATAGCTCAAGTCAGATAAACTCCACGAATGAATTTATCACGAAGTCGCCATTCATTTGATTTGTTGAAAATTTTGAGGAGCCCGAAGTATGTTTGGCTGCACTGTAATTTTTTTCCTTGCGTTGCATTTTCCCAAGAGTACTCACCAGGTCTGCCTGCCGTGGACGAAGCTGTTTTGGAGAAGGTAGAGAACAGGTGGAAACGTGTGCTTGGTAACGTTAAACACTACGGCAATGCCATATTCGTCCTTGGGCCGATGGGTGCTGGGAAAACGACAACCATAGAAAGCTGTTTCAAAACACATGGATACTTCAGGCACTACGCCTACGTTGATACAGACGCAATTATGGGGTCTATTGACGCCTTCAGTGCAGATAAAGTTGACCAATATTATCCCCTAGCACGAAAGATTGCGATAAGATTAACCGACTGGATTTTGGAAGAGAAAATAAGCTTCGTTGCGGAAGGCACTTGTGTAAAGGTCCGCGAACTTATCGAGTACATGGAACGCTTGAAAGAAAGTGGCTACAAAATTCATGTGAACCATCTGGTGTCAGATCCATTACATGTTCTTCTATGCCGCTCAAAGCACAGAAAGAATCGTATAATTTCCGAGGAGGTTGTTGAGTCAATATACAAAAATACTAAGCTTGGCTTGAAGGAGTTGTATGAATACAACAAGCAAGTTAACTATACACTGTTTGAAGACCTGGATCTAGCTGAGAACTTGCATAAGAACTGCAAAGCAGATCCATTGTTTGCGCCGTGATTTAATTACATCAATCTTATTGATGTTTTGTTGATATAATTAAAAGCAAGTTTGCTTATGGTTGAAAGTTACACATACCATAAGATATCAGTTTGTTGAACACCAACCTTAAAGCTCCATAATTTGTTGTTCCAGCAGATTGAGTGTCAAAACAGAAGAAGCAATTCAGCATTTGTCCAAGTAATGTGTTGACACACACATCACAAATTACATTTTTTAATTCATCTGTTAATGCACTAGTGTACCTATCATATCAGGGCACCTGAGTATTTAATAAACATTTGCAATTGCATCTTGCACTAAAATGAAGAGCCATTCTTTTCTTTGAACATTATTACAATTACAGGAACTTTCAGTTATTTGGTTACTTGTTCATTTGCAGCCAGCTATCAATGATTTAATCCCAAGGTGTCTCTCTGTGGTGAACAAATCACCTGCCATAAGCCCATACTTGCAGTAAATGCACCAGTGATTCAAACACAAGCAACGATTTGGATACAAAGGGTTGATGATTATTTGAGAACAATGCTAATGCAGTTTTTCTGCTCCTGAGTGCCACGCTTAACCAAGATTGATTGCTTATTTGAAAGGAGTGCTAAATGGAACATCTACTGTTTTGATGTAAGCATTAACCAATTGAGGGACATGCACCCCACACTGCTAAATAAAACCACCTGGCATTAGCCAGAACAAAATTCTGTGCATCATTGCCCATTAACAGATTACCCAAGTTTGCAGTTAGCCAATTAAGAAGCATAAACCTCACACCACTTAATAGAATTATCTGGCATTGCAGTCAGAAAGTTCTAAAGGCATCATTGCCTCTTTAAGGGTTAGCCAAGTTGGCAGTTAACCCACTAAGAGGCATGCCCCTTAGATTTAAATTAAATTGTCTGGTGTTAGCCAGAATAAAATTCTGAAGTGCACTCTTGCCCCTTTGTGGGTAACGTAATGGATGTTCATTGCATTTGTATTGGGCTGTACTTGTTACAACTTCAACAGGTACATCAGTGCCTTACTTCCAAGTAACAAAAACAGTACATGATAGCAACAGATGCCTTGGCTATGTACTTTGGAGGGTCCTGCAGTTTTCTCCTGAAGAATTTGCTTTGAGTAGAGACAACAGGTACATTTTTACATGTATATTTGTGGTTTTATGCTGGGTAAGAGCCCCAGTCGTGAATTGCCATGGATCTCACACTTAATCCTGCTGTAAACAGGAGCAGATATTTAATGGTTGCAAGACCAGGAAATGTATTTCTTTCACTTGGAAGCAGATTACTAACCCCTTTCAGTTGACAAGAATAATGATCAAGAGTACTTTGGATTGAATGATTCCTTACATTGACTTCAAAAATTGCAATAATGAGGTTTTTTTAATTTGTATTTACTGTAATGTCAATCGTACGGGGTGTCCATAAACTCTCTTTACAATTTAAAAATTTTATTACAAAGGCAAATGATTAGATAAATCTGTAGAATTTCTTACAATATGAGGGGTAGATATCAAAGTTTTTTTTTACATTTAATACACTTCCACATGGACACCATCTGTTGCATGAAGCACATCAAGATGGTATTCAATTTCTTGCCATGTTTGCTGTAGCATAGCCTCATCTATGGCAACAATGGCATCAGTAATTCTTTGCTTCAGGTCATCGATGTCCCGTATCTTTGTTCAATACATGATAATTAAAAACTTTGACAACCACTGAGTACATTGAATAAATTTAATAATAACATCTCACCGTTTGCCTTTGTAATAAAATTTTTAAATTGTAAAAAGACTTTATGGATACCCTGTATTATCAGAAATTGAATGTTTGCAAAGGGATACCATTGCTCAATATCTTAGGCATTTCAAAATGTTGCTGAAATACCTAATATTAAAAGATTTAAATGGATAATATCTGCCAATTGGAAATACCAAAAATGGAGAAATACTATCTGTGTTTATTTAAAAGCAAGATAAATAACATTACAAAAGTACACACCACACACTTTATCCTTTCTCCCATAGTATAACAATATAAATTCCAGCTTCTCTGCCCACTTTAAAAACATTCTTTTTAAATAAGATCTATATACATATATTTTTATCAACATTTTCATATTTTTACATGACCTCTTACTGTATGTATACATATATATATAATGCTATATTAAATGATATCAAAACACCTCATGAAATAACACCAACTATAGACAGCAAATACACAATGCAACCAGTCAACGCCCTGGCATTATACTGAAGGCTTATAAAATTGTATTGAAATTAAAATTAGCAGTGAAAGCAAACTTTTCATGGTCAGCAATGTTTGTAAAGTTGCGTCTCAAAAAAAAAATATAGTTCGAGAAACCTGTGCCATCCATCGGACTAAACTGGATATTTTTCGCGCATTTATTGCAAACGTTTAGTTCTAAAACAACTCAGACCCGCAAGCGCATTTTTTGTTTAAAATGTGCTGCCCTCCAAACTCTCGAAAAAATCGCTTCGTCGGAAAATCATTGCACTGGGTTTTGTAAATTATGTTTGGTTTTACACTGGCAAAACGATTTCCTGCCAAAATTATAAACCGAATGCCTCATGATCCCACCAAGAGTCGGAGTCGTGTTTGACCGAAATCAAAATGTGAAAAAGATGAAGTAGAAAGCAGAACGCACGCAAGCAAGCACCCCAGCGGTCAAAACAGACCAATTGCGCAAGGGCGTCATTATCTTGCCATATTGGTTTGGTGAATGTGGCCATTGATGAACAGCGACGAATAGTGATTCATAAATCTTTACTTTAAAATGAACTACGTGACCGAAGAGTTGAGGAAAGAAGAAAACAGGTATTGAAGACAACTTCCCGTCATTCCGTGAAATCTTTCATCAACAGACAGACGAAGTGTACCTACGGGATGAGCTATACTACTCAAGAACTTACGCAAATACAATGCCTAGTTCAATGACAACATGTCCTTATTCAATGAAACCATTCATTTAAATGAGATTGAGTGGACGAAGGAGTAAAGTACTAAAGAACAAGCCGAGGTGATAAAAGAGACTACATAAGAAAATCTGAACTTTAGGGGCGATGCTTTCCTACAACACATCAAAAATGACCACAAAGAAAGCAAAGACATGGCAAACCTCAAACACGATGAACTCACACCATAGATTATTTTACTTAAAAGAGAATGGATAGTTACCAGGAAGACATCAACATTACTCCCATTCTGTACACGATGTTAAAATGCTCTCTTACGTGTTTGAAGATCCAACTGTATAACGACACGTGGTTGTTGAAACTCACGTGTGACGTGCTCAAGTGAAAATTACATGGCACCAAAAATCCTTCTGTCAAGAACCAACGTTGTGTTTACAACGCCATTCGCACGACACCAGAGCGAATTAAAAACGGCGCTAAAAAGTCACAAAACGCTAATGCGTTCACGCGGCACTGGATCGAAATTGAGTGAAAACGTTATTTCAACCGTAGAGGTTTGAACATGATTTCTAGGTGGTGCGATATGAAAACGATTAGGTTGACCGTGTCGTGTGAACAGATGTGCCGGTATTTTTCGACTTCTTTGTGGTACCCAATTCCTCACTCTTTAAACTAAACATAAAAGTGCTTTTCGTGTGTTGCTTTCTTTGTCTGCTTTAAAACATTTCGAAATTGTCTGACGTTCGTTGAGGCGTCCAGAATTTCAAACGGGATCGTGGGGACCAAACGAAGATATGCCGTTATTCTTTCGCACAGGCGTCATGTGAACTTAGTCAATGCCACCTAACTCCACTCTGGCAACAAGCCAGGCGACAAATTCACCGGACTTGCTTGGGGGGAGTTTGGTGGAAACACGTACACGTGGTCTCCATTAACTGGTTCGCTAGATGTTGGCGATTTTCGGAATCCTTCACTCATGGCATCCGCCAGAGATTCGATGAGTTTCTCCTCTTTCTCTATCGATGATCCACTCACACCCTCAGGCCATGAACCGTAAATGTCAGTGTAACTTTCTGCTCCATTGTCAACTATCAGCGTGTTTTCTCCATAGCTCGTGGGAGGACTGGCCACGACATAACGGGATTTCGGGGTTGGTAAAGGATTAGAGCGAACCGGTTGGATTCTCAAGCTCTGGAGGTCTAACTCCTCCGTGAACAAGTCTAGGGCATCATCATCTTGTGGCTGGGCTTTAATTGTAGCACTACTCGCCTGACTGTTGCTCTCAGGCGGGCTGTTACCCGTCAAGGATCCAGGGGGCTGAAAGGTCTTGAAGGCAAACTGTGGGCCCATCCAGAGTCGTCTATGTGGCGGTGCGTGAGTCTCAATGTCGATGTTGGCCAGCCAGTGATCATCCTGAGATTCACTTCTTGAGCTTTCAAGAAGTTTTTCGTCAGACACATCTGAACCAAAATTAGTGAAAAGATGACGTAATTTCTAAATTAATATTGTTCTAAAGACTTCGTTAAACAGCTTCAACGCTTGTTCAGATCAATCAGAAAGCATGATAAGGAACCGATGAAACATATTCATTACAGCTTATGTGAAAATGATCAACATATCAACGGCCGAAAGGTACTATCGTAAATACATAGTCAGAGAAAATCGTGCTGACGTTTATTTTTGAATTCACGTCCGCACAATTTACGTGTAAAAATTACGTTTCTCTTGGTCACTTAGGTTTGAAACTTAAATTCAACTCGCTTGAAGAATAATGGGGCACTGTGCCGTTTACTCTTTACTTACGGCAGGTTTCCCGCTGACCACTAAAATCGTCCACACCATTGTTCGTTCTGGTGTACGCTCAGTTCTCGCTCACGATTCGCTCACTAATGTAGCAATGTATCCAGAAGACTCCAGTGAGTTAATCACATACAACGAACAATCAACGTTGGGGGTCGCCAACGTCTGGAAAAGGGTTACGCGACAGTCAAGGCCAGAAAAAAATTAGTTTACCTTCGAAACTTTCTCTTGGTTTGTTGATATCAGAGATGCTTTTGCATAAACCATGGCCTTCAGAAAGAAGTGTCTTACTCTCGGCCGCGTTGGAAAGTCTAAAGTGAAAGATAAAAAAAACAAGAAGTTAATACGATTACATAACCTCAATTTACATTTCGAATTTACAAAAATTCTTACCAGCAACCTTACGCCTTAGAGATGTACAGTGAGGGCCAAAAGTCTGAGTCCAGTCGTATTTTTTTCCCTCAGTCTATGATAAATCATGTTTCACGTAGAGAAAAATTTATTTATTGATTTACACATGCGGATTTTTATCAGTAAATGCTTCCACTTGGCTTCCTTTTAATTTTTGAGTTATTTAACACACGCTGTAATTTACATAAAGTCTCTGTGATGTGTAGCTGGACCAAAGATGGCAAAAGAACTCAGTGAAGGAATAAGAGGTCAAATAATTGCACTGAGTAATGAAGGTTTTTCACAACGCAAAATTGCTGAAAAGATAGGGGTTTCAAAGGGTGTCGTGCAGCGAACTTTGGAAGAGTTTCGAGGAACAAAATCCTATTCTGAAAAAACAAAATCTGGAAATCCAAGAGGTACCACTTTGAAGGAGGATCAGTACATTAAGACAACTTCCTTACGTAACAGAACTGCAACGGCTGGTAACATCCAATCAATAGTTAATGAAACTCGAGAAAAAACAATAAGCAGATCAACAGTGAAAAGGAGACTAAATGCATGTGGTCTACATGGAAGAGTGGCTGTCTTAAAACCATTGCTAAGATCCCGAAACAAATGGAAACGGTGGCTATGGGCCAGAAAATACAGGCGTTACACTAAAGAAGATTCGAAAAATGTTCTTTTCGCAGATAAATCAAAATTTGAAATATACGGAAATAACCGTCGCATTTATGTTAGACGTAGAAAGAATGAGAGATTGATAAATTCTTGCCTCAAGCCAACAGTGAAACATGGTGGTGGGAACATTCAGGTTTGGGGCTGCTTTAGTTATAATGGTGTTGATGATCTTTAAAGAATTAAGAACACTCTTTCAAAGCAAAAATATGACTTCATCCTTCAAAGACGAGCCATACAATCTAGATTAAGGTTGTGCGGAAGGGGTTTTGTGTTGCAACAAGATAATGATCCGAAACACACTCCCCACATGTGTAAAAATGATTTAAGAAGGAAGAGAAAGGTGATCTGGTCATTATGGATTTTCCAACTCAATCTTTGGATCTAAACCCTACTAAGAATTTATAGGAATATTTGAAACGAGAGAAAGCGAAACATGATCCCACAACCTATGGGATGTCCTTAATCAATGCTGGAATAACCTTAAACCAGCAGTACTCAGAAATCTTGTTGACTCTATGTCAGGAAGAGTTAAAGCTGTTTTAAAAGCAAAAGTAGGTCACAAAATATTAAAGTAATGTTTACTTGGCTAATACAATGCACTCAATTCCAATGTTGATGTAAATACTAAAATTACACACATATAGTGCTGTGTCGTGTCAAAATATATTGTATATCAATAAAAGACAAAAGCATATTGACTGGACTCAGACTTTTGACCCCCACTGTATCTAATCTTGGTCCCAAAATCCTTACCCCAGCATAAAGGTGACTATAAACTCTTAACTCTCTTTGCTCAAGAAAATACTTAAGAAGGCCACAGACCTGTAGAAAGGCCATTGTCCTTTAGCGATGGCCACTGCTTCAAATGGCATATCTTCACTCTGCGGACTGTTCTTCAAAGGATGAATTTCAATGTTATATTCAACAAGGTTGCCATAGTTACTCACGACAAAAAGTGGATCTACAGGCGACACGCGTTTTGGATCTAAAAACAAAAATGCAGAGCGTTTTTCTGAGGACGAGTGTGTCACTCTCTGTAAAACTGTTCTATGGGACAGCTTACGCGTTTCCTGAACACTGTATAGGGATTTTATGAGAATGTTTTAAATACAAACTTCGCTTGCAGGGTGAATTTCAACTTATATTTCATTCATTTAATAGAAAAAAATTTTCACAGTGGCACAAAAATTATTTCTAAAATGGGGAAGGGGAAATTGAAAAATTCTTCTCCCCTGAATAAGACTTCGCAAAGACTTCCCCAAAAATGTACATTTAAGAGTGCCCCATATACTCCAAAAATGCGTGGCTTTTACCAAATATTGCAAAAACGGGCGCGACGTTTCTGCAATCAAATGCAATGTTGTTTGAGACAAAGCATTTTCCTACTAATGGTGAGAGGGCAATTGCCTCCATTATTTCCTTAACCGCTGCCCCAGACCTCACGCATCATTTCGCCAAACGTTCCAACGACACTACTAAAATCCCAGTTTATTAAAAACTGACGAGTTTATGTTTCGAGGCAGTGGAACATATCCTTAATGGAACATATCCTTCACACAACACATCAACTGCTGCAGTTGTTTTTAATTTTATCCAGGTATCTAGTGACATACCTATCCTATTTGGTGGGTTAGTATTGCCAGCAATCCACGCCCGGGAAGATGCAAACTGTGCTGCACCTCCAACAGTTTCCATTGAAAATAATCCGTTCCCTCTGGTTAAGTTTGTCGGGGAGCCACCGGCACTGGTACCAGCGGCATTGCATCTGAAAGAAATAGCGGTGATTAAAAGGTGAAAAATTCTGGTTTATCCTGTTTCACAAGTTGGTATTCAAGTGATTTGGCAGAGTTTCATAAAAAGTTGAAGAACATACGTTTTACTCTCAAAAATGTCACTATAGTTGATTAATCTAAACCCACAGTTGGATAGTTGCAACGTGATTTTTTTTTATCCGCCATACTAATGATGAAAAACTACCAAACAAGAAATTGTTAAACGTTTTTCATAGCAGTAATCATTGTATTGTATAGGACAGTCCAATAAGCACGTACTACGAGTTTTTTAAATGACTTCAAAAACGAACCCCTTCATATGCTAACTGACGAGGAAAATTTAACAATATTTTCTGAGCCTCAAACATCTGAAGAGAAAAACTAAACGTGTGTTTATTACATATAAATGCACAACATTTTCATGATTTTCTTTTGTGTCTTCCTCGTCAATTTTTAATGAATTTTTGATTGCATGAACATTTCGTTTCTCCACGGAGAAGTCTTACCAAACAAAATTCCTACTTATTGTTATTGACTTACCTTGATGACACTCCCAGTTTAATTTGAATATACGGTGTTATCAGTACAGGATGAGGTAATGGCGGCATGCGAGGGTTGATCAAGCCATTCTTACCGCTTAAAAGACAATCCCTCGCTGTAGTAAGTGGAGCCAAAGGATTGCTAGTGGGTGATCCAGGTTGCACAAGGATAGGTCGACCTCCACCGTTCCCCTTTAAATCTTCTAGCCCTGCACTGGTGTGGAACCTGCTGCTCCGGTTCACCACTCGACTCGTGTTGTGCGTTCGTAAGCTGACGGGTCCTGTGTAAGTTCACGTACAACATTACCATGACCTCATAGGAAAATAGTACTGGAATGGCTTGACATATCCACTTTATTTACGTAATATGTTAAAGTTTAATATTTTAGAAGAAAATTTATAACGAAGTTGGCGCCTCTTGGGCAGGGAGAGACTAGGGAATCACTGGTTAGAATTGAGTGGTTTCGCACGTTATGAACATTCCCAAACTAAGCCTTCCTCGCAGGCCTAACTTTACACCCCAAAAAGCAACTTTTCCGCCGTGGTGTAAAATCGGCCAGTGACGCAGGCCACTTCAAGCTAAGGCTCGACACCCTCAATTTTGGTCGTGTAAATGAGAAATGCGGTTGGCATCGTCACAAAAATGTGGAGTACCGTGCCTACAACGTTTGTCGTAAAAAACTGGCTATTGTTAGCTTGGATATTATCCTCTTGTTAGCGGTTGGAATATGTTTGTTTTCGGATGAAGACATTGCCATTTTACTACATAACAATCTCACTTTTTAGCTTTTGCTTGTATTATTTCTTCCATATAGAGTAACACTTGTCGAAAATATCAGTAAACGTCCGACTTGAGCGTGCGAAACTTCATTATGTGATATACCTACCACCATAAGAAGTGATTGGGAAAACATGAGAAGTTCCTCTTTTTGTTGTCACTGTAATCCAGCGAGAATCGTAGGAAAAGGCTACGTTACACACCTGAACAAGATCAAACATTACTGTAAGTCAGTTCTCACTGAATAAGGCGACCAGATGGTTACCGTCTGAGAAGTATGAAGCACTGCTCATTAAGAAGCTCGAGATTGCTTATTAATACATGTCAACAACGCATTTAACATTGAGATATGTGCTTTGGAAATGTGGGACCTTGGAGATATTTTGAATGGTAGATGAACGTTCGTCATGCTCTATCCTCAGAAAAACGATTTCTGAGCCCCAGACGGGGAGCGAACCCGCAACGTTCTGATGGCCGGTGAGACATTCTAACCATTGAGCTACCAAGACTCAGATGGTGAGCTATGGTGCATGCTAGGTCCTCGTCTGGGGCTTAGAAATCGTTTTTCTGAGGATAAAACTTGACGAACGTTCACCTATCGTTCGAGAATTTGAAATTGTAGGCTTTTGGTGCAATATATGTTGAAAGTAAGTGCTGTCGTAATAAAACTAACGTGCATTACCGTCGCCATCGTTTCTCCTCGGTGGAGAATATATAGGTGGTGGATGGAACCAAGTGAGGGACACATTGGATGAGGTAAGATGTGGAAGATGTGGAAGTCCTGACCAAATGTATCGGCAGTAAAGAGAAGTGAACCACTGAAATGTTGAAAAGACCATAAATAAAAAGAACAGATTGTTGTTAAAATAGTGGGAGTGTTGTGGTTGCAGGGATTGGGAAGATATGGCATTTAGAGTTTTTGCCACAAAGAAAGCAGACATTTAAAAAAGGATAAAAGTAACTAAAAAGATGAATTACCCGGCGTCAAAAGCCAAGGCAGCTAACGGTTGACCAGCGTGAGCAGGAAAGTGTGCGATGGCTGTTTCTCTCAAATGATCCTCTTTCTTAACAAATTGTGAAAAGAAAACTATAGTCAAATATTTCAAATGGTAACTTAACATTCTCAAACTATAGTCAAATACTTGAAATGATAACTTAACTTTTTCAAACTATAGTCGAATATTTCAAATGATAACTTAACATTCTCAAACTATAGTCAAACATTTCAAATGATAACTTAACATTTTCGAAATATAGTCAAATATTTCAAATGATAACTTAACATTTTCAAACTATTTAAATATTTCAAATGATAACTTAACATTTTCAAACTATAATAAAATATTTCGAATGTATGACTTAACACTTTCCGATTCAAGTTAAAGTTACCTCGCTTTCAAGGCGAATTTCAATGTCGACGATAGTAATGATTCCTGGCGATATCGAGACACCTTTCACCGGCTAAATGGTTTAAGGTAAGAATTAAACTATTACAGCTGGGAAAATGCATTTTAGTGTACCAGTTTATTAAGGGAAAACAAATCAGCTAACTTTATAACACAACTTCACGGAGACAGAATGTATTAATGCAGCTCGTGGATAAACTTTATAAGTGCGATGTACAAACACAAGACAAAGTTTGGAGTATATCAAGTACAACTGGAATGCAGCATACAATTTATAAATCTGCATGTCCATGTTTATATGTTTAATAGAATATGCAGGGCACAATAAATTGAGCATTTTTTAATATTTATTACGTTACAATGGCGGTTATGAACTTGCAAGGACAAAACGGTTTCGATGTTTTCTCCAGTTTGCCAATTATTGTTCTTTTTTTTTAGGCTTTTGGTCTGAGTCTTCTCAGATTTATTTGTATTACCTATTTGTAAATGTAATTAATGTGAGCAACCAGTATATGAAGATAAAAATACAAGAGATGGCAACACCGTGGCCTGATAACGGCAGACAAAACATTTCCTCCAATTCCCACCAATTATTTATATAACGAGTTAACCACTACAAGACACAGAGTTACTGTTAATGACAGAATTTCCTTATCACTTACATTACTTGATTGTGATTGGTCAACAGCATTTTCTGATGTGCTGGAGCCTGTCCAACGACCAACAGTCTCACCTAATTTCACATGCAGCAATTTGAGTGAAGAGGAGTTAAAGAAAACGACTGGTTACATGAAGATACTAGATCGGAGTCCAAGAGTTGGGCCTGAACAGTAACTTTTCTCGTTAAGATCTCAAATTAATGATTCATGAGCAAAACACAAAGGAAATCAGTACCGAGACGTAGTTTGGATATTTGATCTTAATTAGCATAGAATTTCGTCAAATTTAAACTCGATTTTCTCTTTAAATACGGATTCGGTTGAGATGTAATATCATACACTCGAAAGTCGTGTTTCATTAGATACCCAAACACCTCGAAGTTGGTTAAAAAACTCGGCTATCGCCTCGTTTTTCAACTCACTTCTCGGCGTTTGGACATTTGAGGAAACACTCCTTCTCGTGTATGATATATTACTTCAAAACTTTTTAACCCTTTCACAACAAGACATCTCCCCTTGACAAATAAAATCGTTTGGCATTTGTCTGTGTAAGACCCTAGAGTACCTCCATGGTAGGGATCAGATTGAGGATCAGTGTTGAAAAGCTGGGTCATGAGTAGTAACTTTTCAAGTTAAGTTCAAAACTTTTTAATGCTTCCATTGCCAGAAGGAAGTCTCAGCTTGACAATCAAATTCGTCTGCCATTAGCTAGAGTGTGGCGTTTGCCAAAATAAAATACTGGAGTTCGTCCATGGTATAGAAAGCGATAAGCAGGAAAAGCGTCAAACCTTGTCTGAGATTGGAGGACTTATAATAATAATAATAATCATGATAATAACGAAAACATTTATATCGCGCGAATTCTTTGTAGTCCATTAGAGCTTTACAACTCAAATCACAATATATGCTCTGATATTTACATGCCGTATTAACAACAAGATACTGCCAAAGTTTCTATATTCACAAATCAAGAAATTTCTTTCAGGAAGTTGTTGTATTTACTCGGTAGTTTGGAGATGACTGACAAGTACTAACTAATTGATATACGTACCAACTATTGACAATCCTTTGGTCAGTGTCTGCCAAAACGAAAAAAAAATATTATGACGCTACAGCATGTTTTCAATATGGAATGAGGATACTTTAAGTCAATCTCTACACTTACCTTAGCAGCATTAAAAACAGCAGCTGTGTAGGAGTGAAGTTTATCAGCCGAAACTCCTCCCCTTGATTGGTACATGGGCAATAACTTAAAAAAGGTTCAAAGACAATCATTTTGTTTCCAAGTAACATCAACCAAGACAATAGTAAAAGGTAAAAAAAAATTGGCAAATGAGACATAAAAACGAAGGAACACCTGGACTGATTCAAAAACAGAGCAAAAAATGGGCGGGCAAATACGAGCATATAGACGAAAAGGCAGAGGGTGAAGTGAACGGATGAAGAGTCAGATGAACGAACAGATAGAAAGATGGATAGGCAGAGAGAAAGATGGATAAGCAGATAGAAAGATGGAGAGACAGTAATCTAGATAGTTCAACAGATGGAGAGATGTTCAAGCAGATAGGCAGACAGACTAATAAGCGGACATAAAGTGCTGAGGAACCGCTGAGACTTAGGAATTGATAAATTGACGTTTCGAGCAAGGGTACTTTGTTTTAAATGCGAAGAGGGACCTTTGCTCGAAACCTCAGTTTATCATCTCGTAATTATTGGCAGTTCTTTGACCCTTTTGGCGTTTTATACATCGTTCAACACTGTCGACACAGCACACTAGTCTTACGACATTGTTCGGATTACGAACCGACAGATGGACAGATAGTGCGTAAAATCAATAGATTGAAGAATAGTATGTGGACGGACAGACAGATGGACGGACGGAAAGATAGACGGACGGATGGAAAGATGGACGGACGGATGGAAAGATGGACGGACGGATGGAAAGATGGACGGACGGATGGATGGAAGGATGGACAGACGGACGGATGGACGGACGGACGGATGGACAGATGGACGGATGGACGGATGGACGGACGGACGGATGGACGGATGGACGGATGGACGGATGGACGGATGGAAGGATGGATGGATGGAAGGATGGATGGATGGATGGATGGATGGATGGATGGATGGATGGATGGATGGATGGATGGATGGATGGATGGATGGATGGATGGATGGATGGATGGATGGATGGATGGATGGATGGATGGATGGGATGGAAGGAAGGAAGGACAGACGGATGGATGTAATGACAGTCGGACAGATACACACTAACACACAAACACCAATAAAAGAAGAGCATCGTAAAACTTCTTTAAAAAAATACGTACCTTACTGTCAGCAAATGCCAACCATCTTGAACTCAATGCTACTGGATTGACATTTGGTCCTGGTGTTGGGTAACAGTCTTGAAGAGATAATCACATGCAAGTTACACAAAAATCTTGACAGTATGTCAACTAGTACGGTATGTCAACTTATTAACTAGGTTTACAGCATGCAACTTTAACAGGATATATTTGTCAACTAGACTCACTTGTTATTCCAAATTTCCTACTTAAGGTCAATGTATCTAAGACAGCAATTTTTTCTTGTAGGCAAACAATCATGACTCTGAAACAAAAAACACACAAATAATAATATGCAACAAAGGAAACTGTGGTGAGCATTGATGGGCTCACAATAAACAGTTTCTATCAATAATGGATTGCACCTGGTAACAGGGATGACATTAGCTTTGCTCTGCTTTCTCAGGAATTCAGTTTCTTGTAATATGTTTTTTTTGTATCATATATTACATTGCCTTATATCTTTGTCTTTTTTGTCTTGTATTTTATTGTCTTATCATTTTTAACTTGACTGGCCTACAGACATTAAACTAGACTGGTCAATGCTGTTATAGGAATGCTGTACCTTCTGTTTGATAAGATGTCATGGACTTCTGATTTAAAATCAATAGCTTTCACATCTTCACCAGTATTCAGGGACCACACATTAACAGTTGAAAATGGGCAAGAAGAACTGGATGAAATAAAGAAATTAGATAAAAGGATTAATTCTTCACACATAAAGTTAATTTCAAACTGTGTTAATTTCAAACTGTGTTAATTTCAAACTGTGTTAATTTCAAACTGTGTTAATTTCAAACTGTGTTAATTTCAAACTGTGTTAATTTCAAACTGTGTTAATTTCAAACTGTGTTAATTTCAAACTGTGTTAATTTCAGTCTGGCATAGCCAGGATTTTCCTTGGAGGGGGCATCACCAGACCATGACAGGCCAACAGCCAACCACAAAGAGCTGATAGGGCAGGTAAGATCACTAGATGTTAACACTCAGTGGCATGTAGATAAAAATTGTTCAGTTGAAGTTGAAAGTGTGAATGATTGACCAAAAATCCCTTACAAGATCTGTGACCTGTTAAAAAAATGCAACATCAAGGCTCTTTGGCAGGAATCAAAGCCATGACCCCAGAAATCTAGTCCAGTAAAGCTTGTGCAGTCCATCAACTGAAGGTTGTTACCACTACCAGAAGCCTGGCCTTGAGCTGATTAATAATGTGAGATGGTAAGCCAGTGAACATACAGGGTATATTAAGATTACTGTTGGCAATGCCTCTAAAAATAAATATATTTATCATCACAAGCATTCTCAAGACTACTTTGGACCACTTATAAAGGATGTATGGCCAGGTTCCCAGCAACATCTTTCTTTACCATTGGATCTTCAATGGATTGTATTCCAAGGATTCAGGGTTTTAATCCTGCCAATAGGCCTTTTGCATTATGTCTCATTTGGGTTTTACTGCAGGGTTTTGCTTAACTGCCCATGATATGAATTTTACCTTGTATACATGTTTGAAGGCATGCCTGCCTAAATTGATGTTAGCAATCTGATAACTTAACCAGATTAGTTCAGCAGCTATGTGACTGGTTGAACAGTACTGATAAATGAAACCAACCTACAATGTAACCTCACAGCTAAAATTTACTTACAAAAGTTGAATTTACCTTGCAGCATCACAAACAGCAACAAGTGGTCTCTTGTTACGAAAAACATCACAGTCACAGTCCCCTGAAATGAAAATCAATTGATTTGACAAGGTGAATGATGCAAATTCATATTCTTCAACGTTTTGAATAATTACATGCTTTATAATAATAATAATAATAATAAATTCTTTATTTATACTGTTAAAAAAATCCCATCAGCATAAAAGCTGGTATTAACGGGAGAACAGTGGTAATAAAACATAAATTAACTATGTAACAATATTGAAAAATATTGATAAAAATAATCTAAATTAATCTATAAACTACAAATATGGGAATCTTTATCACTGTCTAAAAGATACGTATAAATAGAACGTTTAAAACTTGTAAAAGAAGTCATTTTTCTGATATATCTAGGCAGAGAATTCCAGTCCTTTGCACCGGAGTACTTAAACATTGTTTGCCCCATCTTAGTTTTAACTTTTGGTAAATCTAATAACGTTTCATCTCTGAGTTCTCTGTTTCTCACACTACTACGGAATTTAAAAACATCTAATAATTGTTCCGGACAATTTAAATTATTTAAAATTTTAAAAATTAGTACATATCTAAAAAATCTTCTCCTATTAAACAAAGTTAAGAGATTTAAAACATTGCGCATTTCATGAGTACACTTTTTCTTTCCTTCTTTCAAAATAATTCTCATCGCTCGATTTTGAACCAGTTCAACTTGTCTTGTTAAAGTCGAGCCACAGTCATGCCACACGATTGAACAATAATCTAAAATTGGTAAAATGGTTTGCTTGTAGATCCTACATAAAACAGGCTTGGGAAGAAATGCAGAGATCCTATTTAATAAACTAAGTCTTGAATGTGTCCTTCGACATATTATCGTAATATGTGATTCCCACGACAAACAGTTACTAACACGAAGACCTAGATAATCGAATGAATCAACTTGTTCTACAGTCTCATCACTAAGTCGAACTTCAAGCTTTCCAGCTTTCTTTATGGCGGATTTTGACCCAATTAGAAGCGACTTGGTTTTCTTGACATTGGCTATCATTCTGTTTTGTAGTAACCATTGGTCGACATTCATCAAATCTAAATTAATCTTCTCCACTGCCAATGCCAAGTCCTTATTCGAATGGTGCACTTCAGTATCATCCGCATATAAAAAAGGGTCACACTCCGTGAAGCTGTGAACAATCGTGTTATAATATAGGCAGAATAGCGTCGGGCCCAATACCGATCCTTGAGGAACACCATTAGTTACATATTCAAGGTCAGATTGAGCGTTTTGATAAACGACATATTGCTGTCTATCTATGAGGTAGGAAACAAACCATTTGATAGCATTTTCATCGAAGCCGTAATGACGTAATTTCTTTAAAAGCATCGAGTGGTCGATGATATCGAAGGCTTTTCGGAGGTCAAGAAATACAGCAACAGTATATTTCCTATCATCAATAGCTGATTTCCAGGAATCAATCACTTTTATTAATGCCGTCACTTATTATAGCATCTTAAATTTTACTGACTTACCATGGACAGGCATTTCTAGAATTCTGACTACTTTCACTGGACCTTGACGTAAAGACACCACCTCTTCAGCCTCACCATTTGACTACAAGGAAAAGTTTACCATCATGATAACTGATCCTAATCAAATAATAATATCAGTCACAAGATGAAGTATTGAAACAGTCACAGAACTGATAATTTAAAGATGCTTCTGTAACTACACATTCAGAAACAGACACAGATACAAATGCATTTGAGTCATGCAGATACTAATGAGAGGACAGATGCAGATGCACTGACAAATATAGATGCCGACACAGGGACAGAAGCAGACAAATGAAGGGATAAAGACACAGACACACTTGTGCTGACTCTGACAAAGACACAGTCAAGCACTGCACATCGAAATATACATGCAGACACAGACACAAAGACACTGACAGAAATGGCAACATAAACATGGTAACACATACACAAAATCACGATGCAGATGCTAACACCAGCTGAAGCAAATACTTGCCAAACACACTGCTAAAGACAAATCAGTTAGTCATATAGGGTAGTAATAGGCAGATTTATTGAATGAAAATCATTACCTTGACATGCCAAATTTGGTAGCCATTAGTATAGCCAAGAATTAGGAACAGTGAAGAACTTGATTCTTGCTGGCTTGTACATGAATCTAAAACATAATATTGAAGCTTGACATGATTAAACAACCAGAAACTGTTTTATTTTTTTGAAATATCATATGTCGACATAATATATGCAGTTTTGACATTCCCTCCATAAAACATGAACTACCTTTGTTTAACTTGGCTTTTCAGTAAAAAAGGCACATAATGCATACATGTTACTACCAATGATCATACCTAACTGTTTAGAACAGTTTACAGGTAAACATTTTGTATTGATACCATAACAGTAATAATTATTACTCACAATCTCTCACCTTCAGCTAAGTATTAATAAAACTGATAAGCATAAGGCCTTTGATATTGTAAACTGAATATAAAGCTCTAAACTTCTGGTTTTAACCACTTTAATTACACAACAAAATTTAGGAAATAACTATAGCAAAGTGCTTCCTTCATTTGACAATTCAGAGCTGGGTTCCAAGAAAATTATTCTACATATAACCACTAATCAGTGTACTTTATATCATCCTAGATTTCATGTAACTCAATCAACCAATTCACACTTGGTTTTTTTCCTACCTGTTCCCAGTTTTTCCAACTTCACCCAAATAATGCTGTCATATTCTTCACCTTTATTGGTGCCAGACACAGCCTGAAGGAAGTACTTCACACTTAATGCCATGAATTTTAAAAAACAATAATAACAATGATACTGTCTTTAAAACTGACCAGTAACATGTCCAATATTTTATCTTTTAATAAATATCTGCACATGTGGCTAACTGTTGATATCATAATTAAATGTTTGCTAGATATTGTAACACACAGTACCTGAACAATAATAAAGACAATTTCAAAGCAATATATAGTAGAGGGCCTTTTTAATGAGATATAAACATAGCATCAACCATAACAGTTTAAATCTAGACATGAAGTTTCGGCTATACATTTTATTAAAAACTATGTTCACACCTTATTCAATGACAAATCATTATACATAGAAGGGTCTTCAAGCCCTGGCAAGTGTACATTTTGAGATGTTTCAACCTGGAACCTCACACAAATGCTATATGCAAATGCTATGTACCAAATCAGTGTTGACATTATATAATGGTTAATGTCACATGCTTATATTACATAGCATTGTGGGTATTCTGTCATGTATTGATCGTGTGCATACAACACCACGTGAATATAATTATAGTAAAATAGCACAGGACAGTACCAAGGAAAAATTAACTTTAACGTTGACAAATTGCCTAACACAAGCAATGCTAATGGTTGATCTTGGTGTAATTTACAACTGTATACCACGGATATATCAAACCACTTGGGACACGCGTATTGTTTCATTTAGACCAAGAATACACTTTTTTCCAGCTTTATTTAACAAGAATAAGTCTTTACGAGTGATTCAGACGTAGCATGATTCTCGACTAATAAATACCAGTACCAGTTCTGTTTATAAACATAAACTAAAGTAGAGAGGCGTGATAAAAGTGAACAACACATATACAAATACACTTTAGCTTTCAATTAACGAATCATTTATTTGCCTGAAGCAATTCCCAACTAGCAAGAGAAAAGCTTCAAGTGAAAAACAAAATTCCAGTGAACTTTGAACTGGCGGTTATAGCTTGTCCTTTGAAGGACTATTTGAATAAAACTTATCATCAAACCTGTGGCACAACTTCATGGAGAAAGTCAACCACGCTTTCCACATACGACTTGTCGCTACAAAAGCAAAGAGTATTTATTCATATTAATCTAGTATATGTCTAATTTTTCCAACTACAGCCGGCATGCTACCGGCAACACACAAAACAATGAAACAACAATGTACTGACCTCACTGGCAGTGGACGAACTGTCATAGCAGATGTTGCACGCGAATTTCGCCGCGTTGGCCCGCCCGACATCTTTTAAGATTGCAAGGCTTCTTCCAAGTCACTGAAGGGTCTCTTGTAAATAAAAGATACCCTTCAAACGTGTTTTTTTCATTGATAATTCGACGCATCTTCATCGACCATCTTGAAAATATTTTCGTCGTACTGTTTTGGTTGTCTGTTTTACGTCATGCATTATGATAATCGTAACCTCGCCACAGGTTGCTATTACCCGACAGGATAAGTTGCCGGGTCTTTTTTCCTACCACCAACAGTATTTAGCTAGTAATATTTAGAATATTTAAAATGCCCGGCTTAAAATTCCACCTTTTGCTTCTATAATAATAACAGAGTGAAGTAATTAGAAGCTGCTTTAATTTTTTTTTTTTAATTTTTGTTCTACTCTGACTAAGTGCAATGATACCAAGTTTTTACTGTCCCTACCGGACTTTTTAAAATTTTACTTCGGCTAAAGCCAGACAATCGCCAAGACGATTTTACTCCTCAAGGGGACACGTTTCGTAAATTACCTGAATGGGTTATTCAAATCGCAAAACTTTGAGGCCGAAAGGAGAAAATTTAGACCCCTACTTCCCCACTTGACGGCCATCATGTGCTGTACTCTCGCAGCACATGGAAATTCTAAATTTTTAATTCGCAAGCGAACCGTGGGGGGGGGGATATTTGTTGAATATTGTAATGAGTATAGAGGAATAGGTTTGATCAGCGCGGAGCCTAGTATGATATATATAACCTTATTTCATATCCAGCATCAGCAAAGTAGGGATCAATACCAACCAATAATGAATGAATGCAATCATATGCCTACTGGAAATGCCGATCTTGATCATGTTTCCAAACTTGATTTTCCACGCTAATTATACACTTCGCATTGACCCAATCATTCACAGTTTCCGCCTCGTTTAGTGTTAATTTCCATTTAATTTCCATAAGATTATTTCCGGTCATAACACAGACACAGCTGGCTGGGCGCATTTGAGATTGAAGTGGATCTGTGAAGGCGTTACTGGCATTACTCAGAGATACCCTGAATGGGTATCCTTTCCTAACGAATGAACATTATGGACAGTACAACAGCTGTTGAACACCTTACGTCATGAGATGCTTTCTTTCGTTCACTGAGCGTCTTGACAATGCTCATCAAAGAGTACCGTATTCCCTTGCCACTGAGTGTGGAGGAGTACAAGATTGCTCAGCTGTACATGATTCAGGTATGAAAATCTAGCTCAAATAATCTATCTATTCGTAAGTTTTTGTTGCTCTACTCTACACACAATATTAACATACTTATCAGTAACTCACTAGGGATTCGCTCGGGTTAAATATGAACTTTATTTCACGAAACCTTGGTGTCATGCAGTTTGTACTCACTGCTAGCTATTAAGGTTAACTTAACGGTGTAATGTAACAGATGCTGAAAATACACGATAAATCATCTTTCCCTATTCTAATGGCTGGTCACCGATGGTTTGCAGCTGCAAGTGATGCTGAATGAACTTCTGGGGTGCCCTAGAGCTCGTTTTGTCCAACATTTTAGTTGGGTTGTGCGGGGTAACCTATTTTGAACGGATGTTCTTATACCATCACCTTATTTATGTTCCACGGCTCTGATGACAAAACACTGCTAGAGGCAATCCATTGCTACCATTCTACGAGCAATTCAGGAAAGGTTTGGAAATACGTCTTTGCACTAAATGCATTAGCTATAAAAAGCAGTAAACATGACTAAGAAATACGAGTCTGATATTGACTACAGGATGTGGGACATTTTGTGTATTCTTGTTCTCAAAGTCCAGGCCAAAATCTCACATAAATATTAAAAGCACTGTGTTAATGTGTAAACTTAAGATTCATCACTCTAGCCATGGTGGTTTTCTGAGTGAAAAAACAAGCAACGGGTTGGGATGGCCCCTTCGAAAATATGTACAATCTTTTGAATGTAACGGTGTAATGTTTATAATGGATTGAATTCTCCACACGTTTCGACCCAAAACTTCATATTTAGTGGGAAAATTAATCACTGCAGTTTTTGATGGACGAGGCTTTGACGAACTTTACTTTTTGTGACGCGGCACTTCGAAGATTTTTTGCTGATTCATTTGTTGTAACGATAAATTGGTAGTCCACTTCGATTTGCTTAACGACAAGTTACTTTGATTTCGAGGTCCTTAAGACTCCCGTTTACACGGCAACGGTGGCTACGAGAGTGAAAACACAACGATTGAAAAACGTTGTCAAAGAAGGATTGTTTTAAAAATGATGGGTTTTGAAACGAAAAAGTATCATTGTGAACGTAATCTTAATACGAAAATAAACAAGTGATGGCATTTGTTCAATTACTTTCATTCATGATCAACTGACACGGTTTTAAAGAGCGTAACATGAGAAAGACTGTTGTTCAAACTATGTCAAACTTTGTTTACGATATCTCGATCAAGGGCTGACCTGAGTGTGTTTAGGAGTGCTTTTCACCATTTTCATATAGTTGCTCATTAACAAACCTAACAGGAAGCTAAACCAAGGACTGCTGATGAACATTGCCATGCTAAATCTGCATTTCTTGGCCGCATTAGTGCACGAGCTTTTAAATATGACACAACATACAAGTAATCCTTATTTAACCCATGTAATATAGCTGCATATATTCAGGAACACATACATTTTGCTGTTGTATTCAGTTAGACCACTTTGGAAGTAGACTGAAAGTATTTACCAAAGAAATTATAACCCCTGAGTTATTGGGGGTTACAAAATAAGGGCATATCCTGTGTTATAAAGTAGTTACGGGATTAGTAGAGTGCAGCAAGATATTTGAGTTATCCCCGAACAGAGATGATCACTGGATTAATATTGCCCAGATTTCATTTTTTACAGTTCAATTTTGCTGTTGTTGCCAATTGTATTTAGCTCCTGAAGGCCTGAGGTTTAAACTAACTAGGGGAACCAAGAAGATGCTTCTCTGGGAAGTTTCTTAAAAATAAAGTTCCCAATTCATTGGAAAATTGCTGTTTTTTGAATATGTATTTGTGATATGTGTTTTTTGAATATGTATATGTGTGATTTAATTTTGTATTTTTGTCAATTTCCCTATTTGTTGCCAATGAAATCCAATATTAGTAAATCACTTGAATAACCCTTTCCTTGCTTTGGGAGGCCCTTCAGAATCTTACACTGGCTATCACTATATTTGTTCAGCAGATTCATGGAGTGCTCTGATAGTGGGGAAGAATTAAATAAACCCAGTTGTAATAATTGTTTATGTCTTAGATTCATTAAAATCCACCCTAATTTCCATCTATTTCCCATCTGTTGTTGCTGTGGAAGTGTGGATTCAACCATAAATTTTGTTGTCTACTTACTGTAACAAATGCATGCCATCCGCAAGCTTAAATTTTTCTGAGGCACATCATATGAGAGTAAGAAATAAAATGTATAACCAATTCACAGGGACAAATTCCATGCTTCATTGGGATAGTTTTGCTCTTCTGCTTCCCAGCTATTAATACTAATGTATTTATTCTAAGTTAATAGGTGATTATTACCTAACATGGGCAAAAAAAACTGTAAACAGTGTAATATTCAGTCTGTAGACTCTTAATTAGCTTTCAAATCAAGCTTGCCATTCTTCACAACCTACTTATTGTAATTTAATGAATACCCATTGGTTGACTCAAAAATCATGGCAAGGCTACTTTCTTTATTGCAACAGAAAAAAAGCCGGCTTGACAGTACAGGTGAAGGAAGTGGTGTTGAAATTATTGAAAATCAACCTTATAAAGATGGTCCTGGAGGATCTGGCCAGTATACAAAGAAGATTTATCACATTGGTAATCACATACCTGGCTGGCTTAAAGCCATTGTTCCTAAATCAGCTCTCCAGGTTATTGAAGAAGCATGGAACGCTTATCCTTATACAAAGATGAAGACTACGTGTCCTTTTGTAGAAAAGTTTTATGTGGATGTTGAGACCAAATATCTTCCTGATAATGGAGGAACAGTATGTTTGATCATGTTTGTCTATCATATCAGCTGGTGCTCAGCTGGCTAGTACTGTATTTGTTTAGTTCTCATTCTAATTTACTATAAACTTGTTTCAAGTTGTTTAATCAGCTGATGGTCAACATAAATTGAATACATATCAAACACAACTGAGAGTGTTTGATTTGATATGTTTAAGCTTCTGAAACAAAACTGGGGGATTTGAGAGATGGTCAAGGTAAAATATCAGCCTCATTCATGGAAATGTTGGATCTGACATGAGACACATCACAGTAATGATTTTTGCTTTTCACGGTTCTTGTCCCCTGTGATTGCATTTGAAAATTAAGATCAAAATTTGTGCATATTCATTAGCAAAACTGCATGTATTTTGATGAAATAATTACAACTACATTGAGAGAGGTATGTATCTTCCAGGTAAATTAACATAATGATTATAATCTAGAATTTCACTGATTGAAGTTTCAGGCAGAAATCTTATGCATAAGATAAAACAGCAGAGCCCAGAAAAAACATAAATTAAAGGGATATTTTAAAAGCTTTTATTATTTCTAATGATTTGTTGCATTGTGCAACATCATCAAAATGTTATAATAATAAAAGCCTTTTAAATATGCCTGTCATTCTAATCTAGTAACCATATGTATAAAGCTGATAATGAGCAGTCCTCCAAACTGGGTATTACTTGACTCTTTAATCCTGAAAACACTAATGTTGTTGCAGAAACAAGGTACCTTGTTTTGTCAGTTAAAGATAGCCATCTATGTTACATTCTTTGAAATAATTATGTTTTCATAATTGAGATTTATAATTCTATATTATATATTTTGAGTATTATATATTTGTAATTCTCCATTTTTTAGAAAAATGTCTTCAATCTTTCTCCTGCAGAGTTGGGGAACCAAACAACTGGTAATGTAATTTACATGCATATGCACACTTGGACTAGCCATTGTGTGTTAGAACAATGGCCAGCCATTGTATATTGAAACAATGACCAACTATTGTGCCACAGAACAGTGGACAGCTATTGTGTCATGGAAAAATGCCACAATGTCCAATCCAAGCCAGATCCCACAGTAAACAGTTTATTTTTCTTGGAACTTATTTTCCATGCAACTTCTTCCCCTCCTGTTTTGTTTAGCTATATCTTCACATTACCTTTTAATATTTGTAGATTTGATTGATCCAGTAAAAGACCCTGTTCCTACGAGCCAGTATTCTAAAGAGGAGGATCCATTGTTGTATGTGTCTAAGAAGACCGGTCGTGGACCACTCACAGCTGATTGGTTGCAGCAGCCACAAAAGTCAATCATGTGTGCCTACAAAAGAATAACTGTGGAGTTCAAGTACTGGGGAATGCAGGTAAATGAATCCTTGTCTAACTCACAAGATGTGAAACAGATCACTAGTTCAACTAATGGGAACTCTTGGTTTCTGAGAATCCACGCTCCCCACTGTGAGAATTGGAAGTCCAAGTAAATTTTGTCCACACACACTGCTGATTGTAGCCCCACATTCCACAAGTTAATTCCACAAGTTACAGTTGCAGTCAGCGCAATCATACTTAAAGCAGTAGTCCACGCGCCTACTGCCGCACAGCCATAGTACTGGTTCCAAACTACTATACTTTCCGGCAGTATAAGACTTAAATTATTGTACTCTGGCTAACGCCACATGATTTTGCTCATCGGAGGGAGAGCTCTCGCCTCGAAAGAGTTCAATCAGTCTAGCTCTCTACAACATCCTTTCCATGACCACACGTTCTATTTGACCATCTGAATAACCGTTTTAACTTTACAGGGTAAAATTGAGCAGTTCATTCACGACGGCTTACGAAAGCCAATACTAATGGGTCATCGGCAAGCGTGGGTGTGGCAAGACGAATGGTACGGGTTGACAATCAATGACATCAGGGAGCTGGAAAAGGAAACCCAGAGAATGTTGGCGAAGAAAATGGGAAACGTTTCAGACTTAAATTTGAGTCGTAGAATATCTGGTGGACAAGAGGGAGCAGACGAGAACTCGAGAAATGATGCGCTCCGTCCCGTGGAAGACATCAAGACATGTGGTTCAGCGATTGAGCTCTTATCGCAAGAGTCTGTAGAAACGGAAGGATTTTCCACGACCAACGCAACAGACAGGGAAGAAAGGTCGCCCGTTAGTTGGAGAATTGGAAGCTTCAACAGCAGTGATTCCGAACAGGAATTTTTCGACGCTCAAGGTTAGCTACTTGTTTCAACTAAAACGCACCATAAACCATCTGCAATGCTCCTGATAACCTACCGAGAGGGTATTGTGTAGAATGTGATAGCAAATGGGGTGGGTGCTATTAGTGATTTAACGTATCCCAAGTAAGAAATACGTCTCGTTGACTATCCACTTTCCATTTGAAACTTTCTTTTCGATAGATTGAAAAGAATGTAAAAATTTAGACTTTGAACCAAACATATGATTTTATTTTTTTTAATGGTTCGTTACCACCAAAGAAAAACCCAGGGTACTAGATTGTGATACGGTGATGTATCAAGATTTTCGGTTCTGCCTGTTCGGTTCGGTAGCAGATCCTTGTATGTTGATGGTTTTGTTGTTGTTGTTGGCGGTGCTGTTGTTGTCATTGTCGTTGTTGTGATTGATGTTGATATTGATGTTGACATTTTGTTAGATGTGTTTGACAGTGAAGGGTCAGAAGACGAGTACAGTGAAACGTTCGTCAAAGATGGCTCGACGTTTGGCCAAAGTTCTCATTCTGGAGGAAGTGTGGAGTCTCTTGATTCCTACACGGTGAGATTTCCTGTTTAAGTTAATCTTTGATAAATCGCAAGAAAAATCAAACGAAATTACTATTTCATCAATACTTTCAAATTTAGGCCGAAGGCGAGAGATTGGTTGCTCGAAGTTTTTCTCGTATTTTACGTACAGAACAGTATAGATTTAGATGTAGATACAAATGTAAATGAAGATGTGGATATGGTAATGGATACAAATCTAGGTAAAGATAAAGATAAAGATAAAGAAAAAGATAAAGATATATAGATATAGATATATAGATATATAGATATAGAAATTTAGATATAGATATAGATAAATAGATATAGATATATAGATATAGATATATAGATATAGATATAGATATATAGAAATGTAGATATAGATATAGATATATAGAAATATAGATATAGAAAAATAGATATAGAAAAATAGATATAGATACACTGAAGAAGCCTAAACCAGCGAAACGTTTGGGACAGCAAATCTTTTTTTTTATAAGTCTGACGAAGTCTAGTTTGATTATCTTATCTATCAACCAGGCGTGACACCTGAAGCTTTCCCTTCATAGATATAGGTATAGGTATAGATATAGATATTGATAGATATAGATATATATACACATATATGTATATATATACGCACAGTTATGTGTACGTCACTCAAATTTCTGGTTCCACTGAAAAACATTGACTATTTTTCTATAAATTAGGTTTTTACGGTATCATTGAGCTTAGTCTCACTCACCATTTGCAGAATCAGAAAGAAAAAGAGCTACAGTCGGTGAAAAAAGCGGTCGGTAAGACAGCAAGCTTTGGTAGTTCTGTCGCAACGAACTCTTCTTCGTCTTGTCAATTCAACGTACTCATCCTTATTGTACATGGCGGTAATCCCTTGGAGGCGTTGAGTGATCTTACCTCCAAGAAAAACGACTGCGAACGACTAATCCGAGAATTTCAGAACGTCATGCAAAATCATTATAAAGAAGGTTTGGGTCGTATTGCATTCCGATTGGTGGAATGTCCACAAGTGTTCAAAGATGCTCTCCGCGGTTTAAAAGATATTACGCCTCAATCAACGGATGATTGTTGTACAGGTTGGTGTCGCATCTTGTATTAATGATTGCGCCAGGCATCGTGCGGCGGACGGTAAAAATTGAAGTGCCAAATCTCCGCCAGGTTTCCAAGCCTTGGACATAGTATGAGAGTTTGGTCGTATCTTTCACCTTTGCCTGTGGGAACTGTGAAAAGAATGTTAAACAAACGAGTACCGAAAGAACGTGCCATCACGTGTTTCGATTGTCTCATTTTCTAACCAATTTTAACATTTACTTGATGGTAAAATAAACGATGACTGGTCAGTCGATGTGTCATGCTGGCAATGCAGTCTTCACTCATCCGATAGAAGTAGAACTCTGGGGCTTGCTAGAAATTAAACATGCGTGCCGAGATAGCTGGGAGCCCAAATTTCATCGTCACTGGGGAAATGGAGAGGTTAATAGCTGGAACGATTGTATGACCACGTTTATTAAACTATTGACCATGTGTTCTGTTTTAGAGGGTCAAGGTTTCTGCCTGTCGTCATTCAACTTTCCTGTGTCTTCGCTTCCTATTCTGGCCGCATGTTCCAGTGGTTTCGGAGAAGTGGTTGATAGGACCGTTACTGAAGCCAATAATGTATATCGTGAATTTATAACTTCTGAAGCCGGAGCAGGGTTCAATGGAGAGGTTAAGTAGCACTTTATATCGCTAACGTTTTACTTCACTTTACTCCAATCCATTGCACTTCACTTCACTTCACTTCACTTCACGTCACTTCACTTCACGTCACTTAACTTCACGTCACTTCACTTCATTTCACTTCACTTTACCCCATTTCACTTCACTTCAATTCACTCCATTTCACTTCATTTCACTTCACTCCATTTCACTCTATTTCACGTCATTTCACTTCATTAAACTTCACTTCACTCTACTGCACTTCACTCCATTTCACTTCACTCCACTCCATTTCACTTCACTCCACTCCATTTCACTTCACTCCACTCCATTTCACTTTACTCCACTCCATTTCACTTCGCTTCATTTCATTTTACTTAACTTCAGTTCAGTTCACTAAACTTCACTTCACTTCACGTCACTCCACTCCATTTCACTTCACTTCATTTCATTTCACTTCAGTTCACGTCACTTCAGTTCACTTTACTTCACTTCATTTGAAGGTAGTGTACTGCAGTGCACTGCACGGTGCTACTTCACTCTGCCTTCTCCGAGCTTTATTTTCCCTGTCCTGTCTTACACAACATTGCTCTACGCGTAACGGCAAAGCAACAAAATGCGATCAACTTTCACGCTAAAATCTTGGCTTATTCATTCTTATGGAGTTGCTATGCGAATTCTTTTATTTCATTTTATATATTCTTGTTCTGCCGTGATGTGGAATCATATTTAAGACAACCACTTGTAATCGTTTTGATAATAGGTGTGCATTGTTGGTGATTGTATTGGTGGGCTCCTTGCTTACGAAGCCCTCTGTCTTCAGTCTTGTAAAATGTGGTCAACAGGAAGCTTCGACACAGACATTTCTGTAAGTAGCCGTGGCTTACCACCCAGTTCACCGTCAAAGAAGGACAAACGACCTTTCCGTCAGACGTCTCGTCGTGTAAGTGATCAAAGACCATTGGAAGATTCAGCTTTTCAGAATTGTCGTTTGTCCTCCAGCGAGGTAAATATTCGTTCCACCGTTTCGGAGAAGGATGACCGAAGCTTTTACGATGAAGGCTTTGATGATTTGGAAGATTTCAAGCGCACGCTTTCCGTAGAAAGAACAGAAAGTATATTAAGTGGAGACGGGCGGGATCGAATGCTTTCAGATTCCAGCTCGATTCCTAATGAACCTGTCAACAAATTTGACTTTGATACGTCCAAGTTTTTCGCGTTTGGTTCTCCGATTGGTTTGGTTTCATTGTACAAGAGATTTTCATCTAACAAAGGTGAGATCTTCGGCCAAGATAACAAATTAGAGCTCAGAAGATAAATAGGGTAGAGAGTTTTATTGGGATAACACAGAGCGGTTAAAAAGCTGATTTATCTGCAAATCAAATTAGTTTAATCTTCTGACTCTGATATTTTTCATGCCTATGTTAAAATTCTAATTTCAACGATATAAATGGTAATAAATCTGACATCGGAGATGATTGAGCCGCATTAATGGCTGCTGAGATTGAAGTAACGTTTGAGTCTATTAGTTTTCACATCGGGCTTCTTGAACTGGGAGGTCACGTACCCTTAATTGTTTCAAAATAACACATCATTAAAACTATCGTGAACACTATATGAAGAACGTGAAAAACCTCATAGCTTTTACTAGTTTATTGCGGACTGGTGCACAGCATGCGTTTAAGAAGTCTTTCACATGGAAAAAACAAATCCTCCTGATCTCTTGGCTACCTACTGGCAATTTCCCTGATCGAATGCAGGTTTAATTATCTAAATTTCAGTCTATTACTTAAAACATCACCCTGTATGCATTTTTCATAGGTTGTTGTCTTAAGAATTTTTGAAGTCAAAGTGCAAGTGCCCTATAGAGTAAATAAACATAAGGACTTTGAAGGCACCTCGCTTTAACTCGACTAAAATCTCCGTGAAAACTGTTACACCAATCAGGCTCAGAACGCAGTTTGTCTATGGCTATTTGTGACCAACCGCGTGGTGGCTTCTCACTAATAGTTCACTTCAATCGTTTATAAAATGTTTGATATTTTACCTTATTGTCTTAATAGATTCACCAGTGAAGCCAGCTTGCGGTCAGTTTTACAACTTATTTCACCCGTTCGATCCCCTATCGTCTCGTATCGAACCCCTGATAATGCCAGAGTTCTCTCAGCTGCCTCCCGTGAACGTTCCTCGTTATCAAAAGTTCCCCCTTGGGGATGGACTTGGTAACGATGTTACGTCGTGGATCAGCAAACGGAAGGACATATTCAGTGAAAAAAAAAGAGATGAGGAGAAAAAGAAAGCCGAACGACAAGAAAGCGGCGCGAGTAGTAGCAGCTGTTTGTCTTGGGAGATGTTTCGAGGTCCCGTCTCTAAAGAACTCCGTGAAGGTTAGCTGTGGTTTCCTTGGCGTTTAATCGGAGGGTGCTGGAGTTGGATGTTCGATTCATTGTAAAGTGAATGAACTCGGGCAAACTGCATGGCATTAACGTCCCCTCACCTGACATACAAATGAAAATGTCTTGACTATCGGGCGTCAAAAAAATATATTTAGACTTTTTCCTCCTAGAATTCCATATGGAATTTTTCAAAGTGGGAAGTTTTCAAAGAATCGAATTTTTAGCCGATCAAAAAATCGCAAAATATTTTCGAACGGCCATAAAACACTATTTTCTGAACATCGTTGTCTGATGATATGTTAAATTAATCTCTGTTCAAAGGCGATATGATGTTAGGAATATTAAAAACTAACCGTCTTCTGAGACACGTTGAGACATACTGTATACAAATCAAATCGAGTGTTAGATTGTGTTCCGACAAATTGGTTTATAAGTTTACGCTTGTGCATCGATTTTTTCCTCTTTCGATGCTCTATGAATCCAAAGGTTCTAAATCTCCTTTCAATCTTTTTTATTAAGGCTTACAAAATTGGTGGGGAACCGAGAGATTGGACTACGCTTTGTACAACCCCAAAAGTTTACACCAACTTCCGTTGAGCGTGCTCTGTCCACTGTTTCACATTAGTTATTGGGAGTCTAAAGATGTTGTTGCTTTCATGATACGGCAGGTAACGTTAAAGACTGTTTACAATGAGTTTCCGTGCACTCTTATTGGCAGTTTTGAGAGAAACTTTTTGGGCGATATTTTTTTAAGGACGATTTATTTCGTGGACACGTAAGTTAGTAGGGAATATTTAACGTTAACATTGGTCAAAATTCACCATTTGTCTTTAATATAACAAAGAAACTGTGCAGTCACAGGTACTAATGTGAATTATGGAATAGTCTGGCAGTACAACTTAGAAATAAAGATTCTATCCGGTGTTTCTGTGGAATATTTGGATAAGTATTTTTAAAGACCAACAGTTTTTGTATCACCTCAGTGTTTGGATATGAATTTCCTTTTTTATAGTTTTTTTCAGACATTTTATACCAATTAGTTTATTTTATTTTTAAATATAGTTTTGTAATTTAAATTGTGAAGGCCAGGAATTCATTATTTTCGCTATTTATTGCTACCCTCCGTAAACAGTTATTATTTTTGGAATTTATATGTTAGATGTATGAGAGCTTAGAAATATTTTAAGATGATAGATGAACGATCGTCAAGCCCCTATCCTCAGAAAAAACAATTTCTGAGCCCTAGACGGGGATTGAATCCGCAACCTTCTGATGACCGGTGAGACGCTCTAACCATTGAGCTACCAAGACTCAGATGGAGAGCCAAGGTGCAAGTTCGACATATATGTGCGACCTAAGTGGAAGCCACTATATATTGATAATGATATAGATGGAATAAGGGCTTGACGATCGTTCATCTATCATCTTAAGTTATTATTTTTATTAATTATCAACCCACATCCTTTTGTAGGATACGCAGCAAGACAACAATGCCCAATCTTCCCTCTTAAGACAACCTAGCGTACATCTGTAAATGAAGACTATGCATGCATTAAAACCATGCCATATTATGTACAGCAGAACTGATATGGTCGTGAATATTATAAGTAATCTTTACAAATTAAAGGTGTATCTTTAACAAGGTACCCGATATCAACTTGAAATATCTTGCAGATTCTGGATTTTAGTGGCAGTGTAGTGGAATATTCGATTTGTGAAAGACGTGAGAGGAGATTGTCATCATTTCATATCCCAAATCCAAGAGAAAAGTGGTTGAAAAAAACAACAGCTTACAAGATACGGGTATTATACGCTTATCTTTCTTTAGCTTTCGTTTTCGCACCATGCCTTTCCTTATCGTGTGATTAGAACAATGTACGAAAAACTTATGACAAACAGGGCATTGCATGACTCCACTGTTTTGTTTATTTGTTTTTTTACATTTTGTCAAGTACAATGTTTTTAAGAAATGGGGAGAGAGAAGATTTTTTTTCCATATTTGTGGTCAGTATTTGAACCATTTTATCACTAATCTCATGTAATCCAGAATTCCGAGAGACACCAATAATCCGTTTGCTACGTCATTTCCTAGAATTTAGCTTCGAATCATAGAGCTAATGATGCAATAGCAATGGAGGACTCTGCTCAGATAATCACTGCACGTTTCACGTATGGACCGCTTGATGTTGCCACATTGACTGGAGAGAAGGTAATAATGAATAATAAAATGTCTTTGTGAGAGTCAGTAATTTATAAAAAGAAAAACAAAAGCAAAAAACTGGTAATTGGAATCTGGAACTCATAGATCTGCTGTTGTATGATGAATTATTTCCAAATATGTTTGTTAGGTTGATGTTTACATAATGAGTTACCCTCCTGCTGGGGAGTGGAACCTTATCGATACAGGTATCACCGGAAGCGGTGGACGCCTGTCTTTTACTGTTCCTGATGAGAGAAAGTTAGGTGTTGGGATTTACCCTGTCAAGATGGTTGTCAGGTACGGAGTCGTACTTCACTTCTGACGAGTAAATTTGTCATGTTGTTGATAGTTTTTGCTGTTGATGTGGTTGTGGTGGTTTTGATTGTTGTAGTTTTGTTTGTTGTTGTTGTTATTTTTACTTTTATTATTGTTGTTGTTATTGTTGTTGACGATGTTGCCAGTTCAAATTACATTCTGGCTGACTTAATCCCAGTTGAATATTTATGAAGTGTAAACACTCTTCACTGAGGAACTTCAGTACGTATAAGATGCTTGTTCTAGTTTGTACCTTTCATATTTTTCTTGTGTAGAGGGGATCACACCACAGTTGACTGTAGTCTAGCGGTGTTGCCTCCCAAAACGGAAGCTGTTGTATTCAGTATCGATGGATCTTTCTCGGCCAGTGTTTCAATTAGGGGTCGACACCCGAAAGTTCAACCAGGAGCAGTTGATGTTGTTCGGTGAGGAGCAGAAGTACTAATTCTTAACAAAGTCAGAAGACATGTTCCGAATTGTTTGGTGGTACTCTAGTTCAGCTGTCCAAGTAGCTTTTGGTCGATAGGCCAGGAGATTGTAGAGGTTTAGAAATGGGTATCTAGCCTTCCTCCCCCTTTAAAACTTGGCTTGCTGAAACGAAGACATTTTAGTACATAGCAAGTTTAATTATCAGTGCAGCAGCTGTTTCAATGGCTCCTTTGACGAGTTTATTGAAGGAATTAACAACTTTGGTTTAATTTTCAGATTATTTTTCCCTGCAGCTATGTTTCATTTGCTGAATGACACATAGCATACAATCCTTAAGTCATGTAACTACTATTGGCCTAGCTGCGGCTTGCCACAGCGGATGTTAAATACCTCGCAGGCTTTGGCTCTTTCTTCTACCTAAACAAACGTGGTATCTTGCAGGCACTGGCAAGAACTAGGATACCTCATCATGTACGTCACAAGTCGTCCTGATTTTCAGAAACACCAAGTCATGCCTTGGATGGCGGAACACAACTTCCCTTTCGGCCTGGTCTCGTTTTGCGGTAGTTTGTCTACCGTTGACATACGTCGAAACAAGACCGAATTTCTCCGAAACCTCACAAATAACGTAAGTAAAAAACTAACCTGAGGTTTATTGAGGGTGTTGAGTGTCTCGCACGGTTTCACAACGACAGCCAGTATTCCTTAAGCTGTTATAAATCGAATATGGCAATGTTGTACAATGACATGCACGACCGCTTTTGACTCTTAAAGTAAGCAAATGAATTTGATTACTAAACTCATTTCATTCCCATCTTTTCTTAACGTTAAACTCGCTATAGTTATCAAATTATTCTTGTCCTCGGTCAGTTCTGGCCTTAGGCTTGCTCCAAGTCTGCCTGTTCCAGGTTTTGGGCGACCAAGAGAGCGCACGAAGCGTTAACAATCTTTTTTACGCTTCATACCCTCGCCTGATAGCCCCAAAACTTAGCCCGAGGCAGACATGTAGCAAGTCTATTTTGTTCGCTGTTTTTTGTCGTTCTACGTCGTGTTTGTTTTTAATTTTGTTAAATTTAAGTTAACTTGTAAACCACACGTTCGTATATTTGTACTTGCAACAGGGCATTCGAAGTTTTTGCATACTTTGTACATTGCTTACGCTCGCGTGTTTGTTAAAGTGAAATTTCTGCTGTATGTGCTCAGTTGCTACGTTAGTCTCACACAATTCGTTTTTTTTTTCGTATTCCGTAGACGAAAGTCGTCATTCACGCTGCCTACGGTTCTACGAAAGACGTGGCTGTTTATTCCGGAGTTGGTCTCGAACCAAATGAGATATTTGTGATTGCAAAGCACAGCACTAAGAGGAACGAGAAACAAGCTACGGTGTGTAAAAAAATCCTGCGAGAGTAAATTTCAAAACAAGCTCAACGTTTGAATCTTTTAATGTCGTGCTTTTTCCGTGGTAGCAGCAACCTTTATCACGGCAATACGCTACGGCGCACTGTGTGACTTTCTCCTCTTAACCACACGTGCCGGCAAAATAAATATGGCCGAATAGCAACTTGTTCTCCATGGTTCTCACCCAGTTTGGCCAGGGAAACTTATTTTGACTTCTGTAGTAAACAAACCTTTTCGTCTGCCACTTACCGTCTGATGTATGGCTAAGTGTTTTCCCACTTGAAAAAGCTTGAACGTATTTTAATCCGTTTATATTCATTGCCGGCATCTTGTTCTTGTCTTCCCTTCAGCGTGTCTCACCGAAAGTGCCGTGGGCTCGTTTTTGGCGGGAAGTATAAATAATTGAGCCTGCATTGACGATAGACTGATACAGACAATGACAAAGCCAAGATAGACCACAAAGAAAGTTAGCAGTCTCAACATGTTCACAATTCATGTGAAACTTCACTTCGCACCAAAATCGCGCTGTGGTTAATTTCGTTGAGTGTGGGACTGAAGCGTCAAAGATTCAGAGACGAAAAGCCCGATAGTTTCGAAGGAGTACCAAAGGATGAAGGTTGAATGGCCTTGTAGATCAATTGGTGAAACTATTGTTCAGACAAAATTCCCTGAGGTCCGTGGAGCTTATTTTAGTCACTGTGAACCTGGGGCCGGTCGTTCGTAGCACGATTAGCGCTAATTACCAGTTAATCTGTTTTGTTTTTGTTTTTTTAATTTTTGTAGAACAATCTAGCTCAGACTTCACAGCTTAAAAACTTTTTGTATGCACCCAAAATCTGTAAAAGAAAATTACAACTTTTCTCAGCAACACGATCAAACAGGTGTCCACAAAATTTTCGCTAATTCTGAATTAATCTAATCGCCTTTTGAACAACCGGGCCCAGATTTTTACAGTTCAAAGTTTGGACAACTTTTTGTCCGGTGGAGAGTTTTCTATCCAGAGAATAAAAATCAATATGTACACATACAAATTTGGCTTACCCTTTAATAATTTAATAATTTAATAATTAACCAGGGGCGAATTTATTCACTGGATAGAACGATTCAGTGGTTAAATCATCCAGGTTTCGAAGTACCAACTCTTAACCCTTAAACTCCCTCTATACGGTATACCTAGATATAAGAAATCTAATACAAAAAAACTAATGACAGGGAAAAAAACCCAGAAAAAAAGAGTTCGTGCTCTTGCGTATTTTCTGGTGGTTAATTGACGCAGACATATTATTTACCTGGTACACAGCCCGCAACTTGTTCACCAAAAAGATCACGACTGCCAGAGTTTCCGACAATTTCTCATTTTTTCCACTTTCGTTGTTTAGTTCCTGAGAGATGGCTACGCCAGTCATCTTACCTCGTTGGCCAACAACCCAATCTCAAGGCCGCCGACAGGGAACTCCAGGTTAACTTTAAGAAGAGGTTGTTTTTGCTTGCCAAGTAAACACAGACAATCTTCAAAGAGGAGTGGTACCTCTTCTAAAGGATTATTAAACTAATGAGCCAAATGATATTATTTTATGGCTGAGCTTGTTTTTAATGCTGTACTTAAAAGAACGCTTGTACGTTGGTTGCAGTCACGTTACGGTATGTTTCGGCGAGAAGGTTTCTAAATTGATTCGAAAAGGAGTCAAAAAGGCCTCGGTCTTTTTGGTTAAAAATTTGGAAAGAATAAATTTTGCTCAACATCAGTGTCGCTTTTTGGAAGAGCTCGGGATTTTTTGGAAAAGACGAAAAAACAATACCGAATTTGTTTATACATCGAACTGAAGTGTGGAGGTAAGCTGTACGGTGAACTGCAAATTACAATGATGAACACAGTCACAGTATTTAAAACGAAGAAATTGAACCAAAAGCCATGTAATAAATTTATCATTAACCTCGTTTGCTGAATCTTTCCAGGAAACTATTTGACGTCGATTTTTCTCGCTCCTTCCTCGCACGGTGAGCACGAAGACGTCAGAAAAATAGTTTCCTGCACAGACTTCGATCTCCGTTAATAAATCATATTGCGTGCATGCACATGCGCAAATATCTGAACTTTATATTCTTCATCGGATAAAAAATTGACAGATCGAAATGAAATAAAGGTTTTCCATTTGTAAGTGGCCAATAGAATTCAAATATTCAACCAAATTTTTAGAGAAGCGTGCGTACTTGTTCAAACCAATGTGACTGTTTTCGATAGTCTACGTTGTAATAGTTAGAAATTGACTTTGGAGTTCGATGCGCCAATGACAATTTTTAAGGCAGGTTAGACGTGACTATATCTTTTTGCCACATGTTGTCACCATGTTGGGATTCATACGAAATGAATTTTCCGTGTAAATGTCTTTGGCTAAAAGAAATTACATTTTTTAGGAAAAGGAACAAGGAGTGTTCTAGGAGGGTAAAACAAATTTGTAATATTTGCTTGTTTAACAGTTTTAGATAAACGTGAATTGTGAATGTATTTAAACAGACCTAGAAACAATTTGACTTATTTATTAAACAATAGACCACGCACAGAATTCAAGAGAAGTGTTTGTAAGTATTCATGCGATGAAATGGCGTTACACGAGTGACCATTTGTTTCCGTTTGACAGTTCTACGTAAAATGCATTCTAACATTTAATACAACAACTATGACTGCTGAAGACCTCCTAAAACCCACCCCCCAGCGCTGAACAGAATAAGCTTTAGGTTTTATCTGTCTCTGAGACCAGATTTTCAAAGCGCGCCTGAGCTTGGGGCTTGTCAGGCCCCGTCACCATTTTAACAAGCGTTTACGTTGAAAACCTCAAACGCCCTAAGGCTAATTCTAGCGCGTCTGAGTTTGGGGCTGGCCTGGCCTCAGCAACAAGCATTTGCGTTAAACCGTTCAAAAGGACTAATAGGGAATTTTCGTGGAGGGAAATTTACTGCGCTTTGCGATTGGCGAATTTGTCCGAAGATGTAATATTTTATACAGAATATTTATGGACGGCAATCCTTGAGCGAACAGTAAAACCAAATTTCTGTTTGCACCGTAAGTCAAAAGAACTTTATTGTTACAGCGTCAGAAGCAATATCATATTCAAAGGAATCGCGGCGAACACTAGTTTAGCTCATTTAGCAAGGTGAAAAATCTCTGGGAAAAAAAAATTCAAGGATTTCCAAATGAAAACTAAACAAATCCAGGGATAAAATAGTAACACACACTTTTATAGATATTTTATCATTTTTTAAATACAATTTTAAATAATACGTTTTTTACAATTTGTCAACCATTTTAAAAATTAATCTATTCCCCTCGAGCTATTACAAGTGTATTGACAAACAAAATCTGATATACCATGTAGTAGTAATTTTTGTAAAGCATTTGTGCGAAGTGGTGATTGTAGAATGTTGTCTTGGCCGCCTATATTAAATCAGATTATCAGTTTTTATCTCCTATCAATCATTAATTTCCACTAAAATCAACGAATGTCGTCTAAAGTACATGAATTGTTTTGTCGAGAGAGATACAGATAGACAGTGGACGGTCAGGCAGACAGCCTGAATGAGTGGCCAACAGAAGAATTTTCTGAGACAGACAGTCTGAATGACTGGCCGACAGTCAGATGGGCGCAAGGCCAGACAGTCTGAATGAGTGGCTGACAGAGAGACGGGCGGAAGGTCAGACAGTCTGAATGAGTGGCCGACAGACGTATAGTCAGAAACAGACATACAGATGAAGACACAAAGACAAAGACCCAAAGTATATCTCCTTTACATAAACTGATCAGGTGGTACACAGTCTTCTTTGCAGACGGTGCGGTCGAGGACCATAACATTCCAATCAGTCAAACATGGTTTCCTTTTTAAATAACGTGCACAAAACACGAAATAAACGAAATACAACAATTTTTTTACGAATAACTTTTCGTCCCGTAGCGCAACGTTAGGTTGGATAAAATTCCCGTATACCGTGAATATAAAGCAAGTTGAGTATCATATTAATAAAGATAATCAACCAATTCAAAGTTGAGAGAGACGAAGCTAAATAAACAAGTAAAATTCGAATTAAGATAATGGAGCAGAAGCTAGGTGGTCATTTAGAGATTGCTGAGATTTTGTGTTTTGTGCCAGGCATTTATATACATATTACGACTGAAATTCCCACCTCTTTCCTGGCAAAGACCTATTCTTGTTTGGTGTTCCCCATTGGCGGTTTCCAGCAAGCTCTTCAGTTCTCTACCACGTGACCAGTTCATGCAATAGACCTATCACGTGCAGATGCCCATGTACATTCCTGGGTGAATTCATACTGGTATACTTAAGTACAGAGAGCGGAATGATCCGAATCTGAAAACTATCTAAATAAAATAGCTGTATCCTCTATCTCCTTGCCTGATAAAATGAATAGATCTTTCAAGTACCTCCGTGTTCCCGTCAGTACTTATTTCCAATTGGAATATTGAACACATTGCCAGCAGTGTCATCTAAATTCGACTCCGAAGGATAAACATCGCACGAAGGGACGTAACCCGAGGGAACTGGGTACGTGCCGTATACTGGATGAGCAAACGATTGGCCGAGCATTACCGGTGCAGCCCGATGATGAAACGACGAAGGCACGGCATTAGCCATAAATGTGTTTCTCGTAGTCTGCGTTGGGTAGGGTGAGTAACGGATGTCTCGACTTCTGTACAAATGATTGTTGTTATGGTAACTGTTATGGTGACCTATAGCCCAGCTTCCTGGTGAGAAGGCCCGTGAGCTTGCAGTTTCTTCAGCAGCTGTTGAAACTTCATGGTCAGCGGCATCTTGGGTATCATTTGCACAGCCGTCTGCAGGAAAACATGAAGATCACACAGGTATAAAAAGGCGATTGCAACTCACCGTACCACATTCAGCTACTCAATAGCAGCCAGTTATGTTGAAAGACTGGGAAATTCTATCCCAAAAATAAGTAATTCTGTCGTTTCGAAGGCTAGTAAGGCCCAGCTCAAATATCGTATTTTTCACGTGCCGAATGTGGCGTAAATGAGTTGATATCTCATGGCCATTTGCATTGGATTCAAGGCAGGCTGAACTTGAAATATGCACGGGCCTTACGGCCCTTTGACATCACTGTCGCATACAACTGTTTATCCTGGCGTATGTAATATAGTCTCAAGGACACAGTTCCTGCTTATGATTCGCTCGCTAATGTGGCAATACAACCTTCGATGCAAGCGACTTAAACGTGTACATTAATCAAGCAATGTCTCGTGCCACAAATGTACGGAGGTTTATCCCAATCGCCTGCCAGTAAAAAAAATTCGATCTATCAAGGAAATCTCAGAGTAGTCATTGTTATAATCAATGATCCATACATGATCAATGATAACTATGATCGGGCCTTGACGTAGCACTTTCCATATTAAGAAAAGTTTCAAAAAATATTGCGAAGTGATGTTATAAAAGTTTCTCGACGCATGACGTTTGCTAGAAAACACCAATATCTATTATGTGTACGGTAGGTGTATTTCATATTCGTGTATGACGTATTGAATTAATAACACGAAATATCGAAATACGTTTTAGTTCTTTGATATATACATAACTTAAATTCGAATACTTTTAGAGGCAAATATCACACGTATAACGAGGCAAATATCACACAACGTGTAATTGTATATGGCGCCCGATACATTTAAAGAGCCACGGATGTATATTTGGATTTAGGCGTAAATGGTATATTTAGGTTAATGAGTTTGTATTCATAGTACGTCATGTGTTCTACGGGTGGTAATGTCGGTTAAATGAAGGGTACATTCAATGCGTATTTCCATTTACATTTAATGTAGCGAGAGTAAATATCAAATATTCATTGAACATACGTTTTCATCGTGGTCTTTTAACGGGATAATCTGCACAATCTTTGAATATTTACTTCAATCTCAGTTTTAGCTATCTAAAATATTCATAAATAACCTAAGAGTTATATTTTGTATGTTTTGGAAACTAATGATGAAATAAGTCGTCAAAAGCAACCAACACCGGTTTTCCCGCGTGCCGCAAGGTTTACGCTTTAAGAAGACGTGCTTAACACCAAGTTTCAAGTTTAACTCGGCTTCCGTTAATGTCCCCGAAATGTTGACAATACAAATGACGTTTCTGCCTGGGACACCTGGTCTCTGACAACAACCCACCATGACTTCGCAATGTGTATCACCGCGTTCAACAATAGACAAGAACACCTTCATTGACGTTACCTTTCTGAGGTGATTCCAAAGGCACCGTGCTCCGATCATCCGGGGCCTCGTCACACTTGATGACGTCTTCATCACGGGCCTTTCCTTGTGAATCAAAGAGTTTCGGTTTCCTAGAGACAACAACCAGATTCAGGAAATTCTGGAGACAAAATCCTACCCTAGGCTCGAGGACTTGAGTTCAAAATTTCGTACCTAAAGGTAGTCAGTTCATGACAGAAAACAATCGCTTTCTTTTAAGAAACCGCTATTATTCAACTACGACATTTTTGCCAGCATCTGCCCTTAATATTGCTGAAGACACAAAACAGCTAACCTAACCAAAAATTACGGGAACCACTGAGTATTCTGATTGACTAGGTTTTAGTCATCATCAGGAATGCTACAGGATGATCGTGGTGACAGCTGTATTTATAGGCGGGAGCAGTTAGCAATGTGCTATTAATAGAGTAAATCTGGTCGTCAAAACGCACATAATGTTCAATAAAAAGATGTTCACAATATTCGGAGTTAGCGTTGTTTTGTATTTTAACCTAACCAACCTGACTAGACTTTCACAAACAATTCCGCGTTACCTTTTTTCTTGGTTCCTTCTTTTTTGTCCAGCACCGTTTTCGCGAAAACCTTTTGCGAAGGGATTGTTGTCAATCTTTAATTTGGTAATCTGAAGCAGAAAGACGGTTAAACCATTACGTTGGGAGTGGTACTATTGTTTATCTATTCAGAATGGGAATCCGCAGTTGTTACGTTTTGAACAATCCGAGTTTCTCAACCCTGGATAGCACGTATTCACGGTTGAATCATGTGTGTGCTAGTGGCGCGGGTGAGATCTCTCTATAACGAGGTCACAGTTCAATCACGTCTTGGTAAAATTTTGGTACTTACATTTCGAACAGGTTTTGGAAAGCACTTCTCCGACCTTAAACATACTTTTTTGCACTTCTAGAATTGCAAAGCCCCTAACTTAATAATGATAAAAAAAATTACAATATTCCAACGATTGAGAATAACTTTGAGGCCCTTAACTTGTTCTCGAAGGGGTCCCCCCCGCGGTTCCAGGAGTTCACACTATTGTTGTGTGCTAGCACTAAACTCCATATTTGTTCTGTTCTTGGTAAGAGAAGGCTACTGTATTGCAGGGGGCTAGATTTAGTGCTTCGAAGTAAACATTTAAATTTTGTTCTCAAACTCTAGTAAGGACTTAGACAAGTCCTCTTTTCCCAAAACTTGTGTCGAAATATTCGGAGAACGAAATCTCTAAAGGCATCGTTTTCAACCAAACTGGGAACGCTACTTTCAACGCGTTTTAAATACAACAAGCCAAATCTTACTGCAAAAATTGGTTGGAGATTTGAAACAAACGCATTGTTACTGGGCGAAAATCCGGAGACACTGATGGAAAAAAGAAAACGTTTACCGTTTCACGCACTGTGACAGCCTATATGGTTGAACCAACTGAGAACACTACGCAGTTCTCTCAAATCTTTTTTATCCGAAGTGTTAACACAGACACATTTGCAGTGAGAATAATATCACCAAATTCGGGAGAATTAATCTTCAGGTCAACAACTTTTAACGTATATTTGAATTCCGCACACCTTCGGTTGAAGAAGAGCACTTAAAACGCATTCGCAGTCAACGCGTTTTCTACAAAAAACCTGACTAAAGACAACTCTTTTACCAAACTGCGGGGTATTGTCTTTCAGCTGAACGACCGAGACCGCGAAAAGCTGGCCTGGCTTCTGTCTTCCGTACAATATGATTCACGGTGTTTTTCTCAAACTGTTATTATTTATCAATGAATTTTAACTATACGTACGCACCAACTTTATATCTGGTTGTCCAATACGTGGTCAGGCAAATATATCTATACTTTTACCCCGACATAACAGACAAGACAGCGTTCACGCCTATTTGACACGTCACGTTGACTAACAGTTATTATTATTTAAGCCTGGTTTCCATTAAGTCGCAAGTATCGTAAAAATCGTGTCGTAGCCAGTCGTCGCGACCCTTACGATTTAATGGAAACGTGAATCGAAGTGACTCTTGCGACTCAAGCGACTAAATCGCAAATATAGGATTACTGCGATTTTTGCGATTGCGATTCTTGAGATTCTAACGATTTAATGGAAACCAGGTATTATACCTTCTCGTTTTGATAAGCAGTGACGGCGTAGAACACTGTCTCAGGAAACTCGAAAGTTTGAAAGGAACTCCATGGAAGTCTGTAAATATCCTCACATTTCACCACGTGAACTCTCGGTTTGTATTTGTGCATGGAATTCAAAATGGTCTAGAGAAGTAAGAGACGGAAAAACATTACATGTTACGCTGTCACACCTAGGGCGTCCGCCCGAGGGAAAGTGTTCTGCACGAGGGGAAAAAACATTAATAACTCGTGTGGACCAACTTCACTTACAAATCCATCTTTGTCCGCGACGTTGTTCGTCAGTTTCATTTTGTGAAAGGAGATTACTTTTTGCATCCACTGGGCTCCGGTGCTGGGAGAGTCTGGGTGGACATACATTCTCTTCGGCATCTCTGGATCGCCCTTTCCAGCGATGGACCATCGGCAGTTGTGAAATTTATAACGGCAGTCGTCAGCTGGAACAATCTCCAACAAAACGATGTATTTCGTCCGCGGATTAAGCCCAGCAACCCGAACTCTTATCGCAGGAAACATTCGTCTATTTATAGAGGAGAAAGGAAGGAAGAAAAAAAAATACCGCATTAGTTTTGATCTATAAGACGATGAGCACAATATCTAAGCGCACATATAGAATAGCCATAATACTTGAACAACACTTCGGTCATCTCAAACCGGTTGAACGCTACTTCCGATCTTTTTTTGTCAATTGTCCACGTGCCAAGAGGTCAAAGCACAGATTCTCCAAAAATTTCAAAGCCATATTTCTTTCCTGTACAAAATCGACTTGGTTCTTACCTTCCCGCTTTCGTAATTACCATTTCTGTGCCGTGTTTGTTGAACGACTCCCAAAGTTCCTGGTTATCCAATTTAACAGAGCTCGGTGGAGTTCGCGGTCTGTCTTCACTGGTGTCAAAACTCGAAGCGCCGATCATTGAACCGTGGTAAGAAGGCGAAGTTGAAATCAGGGTCGGACTGAACGATTTGTTCTTCGATCCTGGATGAGACAGATGATGATAGTTGAAGGAGCTCGGCGCGACGTTTTGCTGTGTCGTGGGGGAACCGTTCACTCCTGAAGCAATCAATGGTTGAAGTAGTGACGGAACGGAGAACTCAGACCTTGCCGTTTGGTAAAACGGGTGATACGCCATTTCTTGAAGTGCCTCTTCGCTGAATCAGACCCTCGAACGTAACCCGATTGACAAATAGAACTCTTTCTTAATACGTAAACATCTTTTGATTAAAACGACCAGGTATCAGACGGTCAAAAGGTCCATTTAATTGGTTAACAGCTGCGCGTGGACCAATCACACGTCGTTTTAATTGCTTGGGCAAGGTGTAGGCTCAAATTAAAAGAAATCACACCTTTTGCCAGGCAATTCGTCATCTGCCACGAGTGGCATCCAATGAGAGAATATGTTCTTCAACACCAGCAATACTTTGCTAACACCCGAGTGCCTTCTAAAACGGCCAACGTGAATTCTAAATGAACTCTGGCGTCTCGGTATATTGACGCCGGCACTCCTCACACCGACCTCTTTCACTCGCAAAAGTTGATGGAAAAGGAAACATGAATCAGGCGTGGGCAAAAACGGCTAGGGAGGTCAAAGCTTAAGTAGGATGTTCACACTCAAATCACGTTTTGACAAAAGTTGAAAGGGAACATATTGTTTTTTCTTGCTGCTTTGAAACAACCGAAGACTCAGTGGCCTGTAAAGAACAGGAGACAGAGATCTAGTTGAGATGCATTAAAACGAACTGGAGAGAAATGTGACGAGTTCTAGAAGTAAATAGAAAAAGTATGCTTCGATTGTTGAAAAGATCATAGTGTTTTGCATAAAAACAATTGCACAGCTCTTGTAATTATTTTCCTGTTGTGATGAACATCAATTATGGAAGCCAAACGTGCGAAACACAGCAATTGTAATCAAACAGGCATTTAATTGTTTCGACCACAAAGAAAGGATGAACCAGTCCTTTGAACTGGAAACTCAAGGTGTTCTCGGCTTTGAAAACTCTAACGCGGCACGAGGTGGGGCAGACTTAAGTCAAAAGTAACTGTTTTAGCCATAGCAATTAATAGCACAAAGGAAATGGTGAGCTATTTCTTTCAGTCAGCTATTTCTAAAGTCGGATCTAGTTTGGCAGATTTGAATGAAAAGGAAATGGAACTTAAATGTACTCCGACAACCAGAGTGGGAAGAGTAAATTCGAGAAAATAGCCCATACCAAAGCAAATTAAAAGGAAGTTTAGCAGATCCGTAGTCCGCAAGTGCCAAGATATCTGAGTCGTTAAGATAGGCGCCATGCTGGGCTGTCAACGGTGACTGGACTCTGGTAAGCGTTCATTGTAGTTAATGAATTTCGGGTCCTTTATAAATGTAAAATGAAAGAGAATGGTTAATAACACGTACAGGGTTTTTTCCCCCAAAGTATCCACATTTCTGGTTAGCTCACTGAAAGTCCGACGCTATTCGCCAGAATTTCTATACATTGCAACCGTGAAACATAAGATGTCGAAACCAGGCGAGATTTTTGACAGCACAGTGTCGGTTCTGACAGCTCTCCCTCATAATTTTTCACGGGATTAGAGTTACGATCCAATAAACAGGACGGTCAGACTGGCACATTAATTCCCTTTCCGCTATCAAGCGGACAGAGAACGCCGGTCAGAAACGTGCACTATTACTGTATCAGGAAACAAGACTTCCTATCCTGTCTCCTTGAAGAAAACCGAGAGGCGTTGGGAAAGAGCCCTTTGCAATGCGAGAACATAAGATGCCTGGATAGTTACTTGGACAAAGAGAGAGACGAAAACATACAGGTAAAACTAGCCATAAAAACATGAATTCGTAAAAACTATTGTGCCCAGCATTAGCTCACTTATCTGGGCTCAACCGTTTGAGTCCATGAACATGTTGTAGCTGTAAGTTCGTGATTAAAGCATTTAGTTTTTATTATGGTAAAAAAGAAAAGCAGTATGCACAGAAGCGTTAAGAAAACTGAACAGCCTGTAGAACTATCCTGGATCCAGCATCTCGAAATATACTTTACAGTCCCTTGGCCAAGGAAGCATAATTGACAATGGAATCTGAGATAGATTTTTGAGCCAGCTGTGGAACGTATTCCTTAGCGTTACTTTACGTGTTCAGCTATGTACGAAACCAGTAAGTAGGAAAACGTTATCTGTCCCCAGCTTAATTCATTCTATAATATTTAAGTTCTACTCAACAATAAATACCAAGCGTGTAATTTAATGGAGAAGACGTACACAAGGTCAAACTTTTCAACACAAACGAGTGGGCGTCTCTTTGGCAATACTTTGATGGGAATTACTAACGTTTGATACAAAAGTTTATTTGTGAAACCCTTTTAAGTCAAAAAACCAACAATGCAAAAGCGTTCGTTCCTGGTAAGATGCTAAACTGTTAAGGTTAAAATGAGCCACGCACAAGAATTTCATGGTAGAGGTTTATCTGATATCGCTTACTCGGGGTCCCATTTGAAAACAATCGCGACACCAAAGAGAACATTCGCGTATTTCTTCCAGGAGAAAACATGAGTTAAAGACTACAAGGTAAAAGGAAACGTCTGATTTCGAGAGGCGAGGGCTTATCACATACAAAAAATTATTTCTTGGGATAAAAAATAACAACAGCTACTTCAGAGATCAAAAGAAAACAATATCCCAAAGCCACGTTTGCAATCTAGTTTGACACCTGGACATTACTTTATTCATGAAGATCAATTTTGTCTACTTCTTATTTACATAATTTCTATACATTTGAATTGGATAATTTGGCTTTGTATTCTACGGAGAGAAATATCTGCCTCAGTTATCGAGAACAACTTTGGCGACGGTGCGTCGTTTCCAGCCAGTGAACTTCACAAGTGGTCGATTGAGGTCAAGGAATTGTTAGCAGCGTCAATTAAGAGTTTATTCTTGCGTAAAATGTCCTGCGCTCCAGAATTTCGAAGGAAAAAAGAAACAAAAAACACAACCCATTCATCAATTACTCAATTTCATTCGGTCATATTTTTGAGCAAAGAGCTCAATGAAAACATTGAAATCAGGCCGTATGTTTCACTATTCATCGGAAAGCAACTTCCGTCTTTTTGGAGTGAGACGGACGGGCCATTCGTCAGCTCGTGTGGCGAATTTTGTTTCCCTGTTACGACCCGAAACTTTGAGTAGCGTCCAAGCTCCCACTGTGGCTCGCAATAGGCAAAGCCATGTGGCCACTTCCGACGTATTCTGGTCCTTTGAAACAGTTATTCGAGTACAAGTCAGGCTTGTAGCGATAAAACGAAGCAGGGTATTCTGGAGTATGGACTGAAAACTGATGTCCGACTGCATACGGAGGTTGTATCCCCGGCTGTTCCTGGTTCCCAGAGCCGTGGTACATGCCTTGATGACATGCGTGCGAGGAGTAAGAGGACATCACGGAGAAACGGCAGTTTGTCTTGCTGAACGGACTTCGATAAGACGAGACTGACGGATCGCAGTTGGCCGACAGAGGAACGGGGCAGACCGGGGAGACTCTCGGCTGCGATGGCGGCTCCGCGGTGTCGTCCCGCCATTCCAGATTGCTGGAGGATGACGTTTTCGGAAGTGATGTGATGTTTTGCATGCAGTCATAGTTTCCACTGTTCTGGTTTCCGTTTTGAGAATCAGAAGTATCTAGCAAAAGTTATTGTACACTTTTTAATAAAACACGTTAACAGAAGTTTCGGTAACGGATAAAGTTCGCCAGGTAATGAACAAAGTTTAATTCCCCCCCCCCCCAGGAAGCTACTTCAACCCTTTCCAGTCCGAGACGTCTACTCGCGATGAGCACAATCGTCAGGCATTAGCCAGAGTAAAATTAAAAAGTCGGGTACGGACCTGAAAGGGTTAAACAAATCTAGCCCGTAAAAATTAATTTGAGGAGACTATTTTGTGCTGGTGAGGGAGATAGTGTATTAATCTTTTTTTTAGACATCATTCTTGGCCCCAAAGTACTCCTTCTGAACAATTAAGTAAATCTTGTCAGCGATATAAAAATAGGATACTGGGTAGACAGTGATGAATAATAGATAAGATTTACTTAAAAAAGTTCAAAGGTTGGTAGTTGTCGTGATGGATCGCAAAGAATTCTAAATCAACAGTTACCAACCATTGAACTTTTTAAGTAAATCTTGGCCATCAACTTATTTCGACGAGGACTGGATTTGTCTTAGGCGCTAGCGCAGTGAAATTAGTGCTGACACTAGCACTCACACTGACCTTGACGCTTGCATTCACACTAGCACTAACAATAGGTGATGTGCACGTGACGTCAGGGCAGCCATCTTGGATAAACTTTCACAAAAGAATCTCATTATAACTTCTATTGTATGTGGAACCAACATGGCCACTGTATCATTGCCTTGTGAATCCTAAGGGATTGGTTGCCACCGACCTATAGGACTGGCACTGACACTGGCACTGATCGACCGTGTAAGCGACAACGACATTGACATTGAGGCTGAGATTGGCACTGAAAATTAATAGCAGATGCGTATTTTCCCCAATTTCTAAATGTTGTAAGAAGGTTCGTGCTTAGTCACAAATGGCTGTGTGCAAGAGATTCTTTCCTTTGAGTTTATTTTGGCATAAGCCAAAGGTAAAGGTAAAGTGTTACTACAGGAGGAAACCGGAGTACCCGGAGAAAACCTGCGATGCTTGGTAGAGTAAAACTAGACAACATTCGTCTCACATGTATCAAAGGTAACTTTAATCAGATAACTTCATGGAGCCGGAATCGAACCATACTCACAGTGGTGAGAGACACGTGCACTACCACTGTGCCACCAGCACTCCTGAACGACTTACGAGTTCAATTGCAACCTCCAAGAGGTACAAAAGGTCAAAACCGACGTGTAAGGATGAACACAAAATGGTGACTGTTTATTACTTGGTTATCAGCAGTTCGTAATAAACTGCTTCCCTCCGCATTGAAACGTGGTTATTGATAGCGAGGCCGAAGGCTTGAATAGATGACCCTACGCAATCGCAATTGGTATTGGTATTTCTACCGAAAAATGTTGGTCACTGCTGATGTACATAGACTTCGCAAAAACACCAAACAAATCTTAAAAAATCTCGCTCTAGGCCACGTAAAATAATAGTACCTGGTGTGTAATGATGGATAACATGTCTTGGAGATGATGTAACATTAACTGAGACCTGAGGAGGAGTGCTACAGTTCGTCAGTTGTTTAATCACGTGAGGCGACATCCGGGAATTACTAGAGCCAGTTTCATCCGGGTCTTCTTCCAGTTTCCTATGGAAAGATGGAGAATTAAACACATAAAAGAAAAATAAAATACAGAAAGAAGCCAGTACTTTTCATATTATACTTTCTGTCCAACGTCTCCAACTTTATAAAACATATTATTGGGATGTCTGTTGTCGTTATTATTACCATTGTAATTAGAGTTTTAATTTGTGTTTAAATAAACAGGGCAAAATGTTTCCAATGAATTCACTCGTATTTCAAACATCAGAAAATGGTGGCCGTTCGATAAAAATAGAGTTTAAACCCGAAAATTGAGTTAACAGCGCTACTTTAAGGATTCTCTGGTATTAAGGCAAGCATGATATTAAACAACTCACGCAAGAAATATGTCTGACGTTGCCATACCTTTTCGTTGACCCGAACGTCGCTGAGGTGAATGAATTACAGGTACCACGGAAGCCTTTCGCAAACGGATTATTCTCAATTTTCAACTGAGTTATCTAAAGAATAAACATGAAGATCAATCCATGACTTTAGGTAATTTCTTAAGCCGTGACACAGCGAAAACTTGTGTTCATTTTTACTAATCTCCATAGGTGAGTTGAGCAATTGCACATGCGTGATCTTTCAAGGAATGGAGAGATATCTTCAGCATTTACTTTGGGAAAAACGTGGCAATTTTTGAAGGAGTGAAGTATTCGACGAAGAAAAAACGACTGAAACTGCAATTTGTCAATCAGGAAAGAAGATCTAGGTTAAAAGACTTGAGAGTCCAATGAAATGCTTTGATTCGGCATTTGTCAGGATCTTTGAAACTTAAGACTTGCATCGGAGCAGTTATAACTCAACAGTGTTGAGTCATGTAATGCAGGCCCGTCGGAAACAATTTTCTGTTGTTCTGGGGGACAGCTTGGCCAGTATATATTCGTGCAACGTAATAATGCATACAAAACACGTCCACTAGAAGGATATGAGGTAACACCCCCAGAAGAATGTTGGATTTCAGATCTTCTGAGATAGTTTCGGGCGCCATCTCAGGGTGAAATAGCAAGACTTGGACAACGGAAATTACTGCCAAACCAAGTTGTCATTGGTCAGTGGTACAAACAATAAATCTTTACCGCTCGCGAAATCATTCTGCAAGCGTTAAAGGAACGAAATGCCCCTTAAAATTTCTTGTTGCAGCGAAATTTGGTCCAGCGGTCGCCATACATGCCGGACCTGCTCCTACGACCTTGACGTGATTATCGTACAGAATATCGATTTAGGATCTGGACCTTGTGACCGAAGAGGTCTTATTGCAGAATCACGTTGAGGGTTCATAGTTCAAGAATCGTTACAGTGTTGAAATAGAGTTTAACGAGATCCCGACTTCAGTGGTCAAAACAATTGAGTCAGATCTGTCGTTAAATCTTTTGCCGGGCAAACTACGTCATTTTCATGTTATTTGTTATAAGTTCTTTTTACAATTTAATTAAAAATGAACATGAGTCTTTGGTAAATTAAATAATTTAGACTAAACGTATGGTTTATTCTTTAGGAGGAAACCGGAGTACCCGGAGAAAACCTGCGATGCTTGATAGAGCCAAACTGGACAACGCTCTTCTCACATATGACCAAGGTAAAAAAAAAAAAGGCTCCCTAACCCCACCGGACATTGTCCTCTGGCGTCCACCTGGGTATTGTGAGTTAATATGACTGTCTAGTGAGTATCTCACGAGAATCTGTTCAGACAGAGAAGTTAGAAAATCCCTGTCAAGCCAATTTTGGCCGATCACAAATGCAATGGCAGTTGCCTGGTGGGAGAATTGTCGGCAACATGTGTTTCTTTCCGGAAATGTTTTGCCCCAAGCGGATATTTTAGTGTGATGTTTCCTTCTTGTAGAGCAATCCGTTAAGCTCTCATCAGACGATATATTCCGAAACCCCTGAAAGTGATTGCCTGCTGTCACGTGTCTTCTTCCTTCTTCTGTTATGTAACTAAATTGTAACTGTGCCAGATACAGCAATACATCATGACACAGTCTCGATTGAAACACAAACATCCTTAATTCTTTCGCCACACAAGAACAAAAACGAAGGATCGTATTCCGCAAGTGAGAACTACAGCATCCAACATGGGATGCAGAATCCCAAGACACCTGCGACAGTGTCGGGCATAGGCAGCGGTTTCACGCACAAAGTGACCTGTCGAAATGAGCACACAAAGTGAACTCATGAAGTCAGCTTTCTTGGTTCAACTGGTTTACTTCTCTTGAGATTAAGCTGCAAGAAAGCATGCATTAACCTGGCGGTCAAGGGCCGGGATGGGGGACGAAATCGTCAGAAAGATACATTATTTTCTTCCTGATTAAAAATTGCACGATGTATTTTATAATGGGATAATGGCGATAAGTCTGTGCATGCCCTTCACCTCATGCGATCAGATGTCTTCGCAGGGCGGAAAAAAGCCCCAACGATTAACATGGAAACATTCTTGAACTTCCGAAGTAATATAAACTATGAAAATTATTTTGAAGGGGTACTTCTAGAATTTGCTTGAGGTGACTTGCTTCACGTTCACTTCATTATCAGCAACTCAAGAACGAAAATGTTGCCTCTTGAGAGGTAGCTTTTAATATGATCACAAGCGCACGTGTTAGTCAGGCTGTAAATTCAGATACATTTCCCGAGCCATTACCAGTAGGATGGTCAAACCATCCAGCCCTACACGGGTGCCGTTAGTGGAGCGAAGGTTAAATGTCGTATTGGTTCGTAATGGTATAGTGACACGTCTATACTGCTCAAGCCTGTGGCTTCTAGCATGTATCCTACTCAAGTATGACGTATATCATATGATATACATCATATAGTCATCGCAAGTCGGGTGATTTGGAGGTATAAAAATATTCTAAATTACTGAAAATTTAATCTTTAACATACAAGATATAAGTTCTTGAAAACATCAAACAGAATTCTACAGCAATCCAATTATGGAAAAAAATACTTCGTCTGTTGCCTGATTTAGACACTATGTTACCAGCTGTACATTCTACTTGCTCGAAGAAAATAAGTAGCCGAATAATTTAATGGTCGACGGTTTGTAGATCGTGAGGTCGCTAAATTCTTGGCCAGCGTCTCGTCCGCCAGAATCTTATCCGCCGAAAGCCATTCTCACCAGATTGTCGCCTTTCGAAATTTGCTGTTTAGCACAAAACTTATGGCGATTCTGGCGGTGAAGCTTACCGCGAACTAGCCCAATTTGAGCATGATCCTTTGTTTTAGATGTGTCACAAGTATTACACCAGTTAAGAGTCTTCCTAGTCTACTAAAATCTCACTTCAAGGAGAACACCTTGTATTTCGAGAATTTTATCATAGGAACCTTAAACCTTTCAGACGAGATTCATCATTGCTTAGGAGTGATAAGCTCCCCCATCGCCCGTCTCTCCCACGGCGTGACTTCTTTTCGAGGATGCGGGCAGGTACCTCATACCTATTGTAGTTCCTTGGAGCACCTTCGAGCGTCCCTATTTTTAAAATCTATCTGAAAGACTGTCGTTTGAGAAACGTGAGAGCTTGGATATATTAAGGTAGATGAACGATCTTCAAGCTCCATACTCAGAAATCATTTTCTGAGTATGGAGCTTGAAGATCGTTCATCTACCTTGAAAGACTGTCATCAGTCACGAGTGGGGGGTGGGTCTTAGAAATGGTTCTTTCATCTTAGCACACAAGCCAGAGAACGTTCAAAGTTCTATATATAAACGTTCGGCTAATTTGTCTTTCATTATGCGGTTGACAGTCATCTCCAGATTAGAAAGTCTAAGTACCAGGCTTCGCCTTCGAGGGGCCAAAGATTAAGGGGCGTTATCTGAGAAGACGCCAGGAATTGGAAAGCCTCGTCAATTGTTGATGTTATTCTAAAGGTTCCCTTGCTATTTTAAGACAGTGAGAACAGCTAATGATTGTTGAAATATGCGATTATCTGTGAGGACTTGAAATTCTTCCCATTTGATGATGTTATTGTAAAAAGCAGTACTTTCTCCTGCTTAAAAACTGCGAGTTCTGTCAAGACTTAGCATCCTTGAGAGAGCTTGAAAGTCTTACACCTTTTGTTGATGTTATTGTAAGGAACAAGCGGTTATTAAATCGGTATCCACATATAGCTTTTCAAGTTTTCACAGAGTTAGCGCATCGTAGTTAATTTTCTACACATTCCATGACCGCGTCAGTACTAAAAGGGACAGTATCAATCGACGTCCAGCAATTGTACTAAGAAACCAAGGAAGCAATGAGATTAACTTTATTTTCCGACCACTATCTAGCCAGCGGATCTGATGCTGAGGAACTTTTAAAAAACATTCCAACATGACCATCCTTCTTTACTCCCTCTCTCCCACCCACTTTTCCTCTTTCTTAAAAAGTGCCAATTTGACATAGCTTGGCGGTTCAGTTTTCACACCACCATGTCAGAATTTAGAACCTATTTAACAGGCCTTGTCAAATTTGCTTGACGCTACCTTAAAGTGTCAAACAATCGAATGTGTACTCTTGGCCATCGAACGGCACTTAAACACATTTGGAACGACAAAAAGAACGAAAACTGGGCATACGGAGTTAACAACCTCCACAGTTATCTGGACAAATCCATGAGAAAAGAAATGGCAAGTGAAAACTGGCCTAGTAAAGTATTAAGCAGATACCGCAAAAGAAATTTCAAGTCTCATTCCTCAATAAAGCACTCAATAGACCAATAAACGGGAAATAAAACATTTCAATGAAAAGCGTATACTGTATGCAAGGACTGGAATTACTCTGCAATTCATCTGCAATGTCAACACATCACAAAGATACAGAAAGTTAGAGCAAGAAACCTCTCCCAGAGAAAATGGCACCCAGTTGGCAGAACGTAGCAATTGCCTCGGACTCCCGATCTGTTCTTTCTGTTACCGTTACTACGAAATAATAGGTGGATAAAAAAATAGAGAGCTATAGAACTAGGACTTGGATTCCTCATATTGACAGTAGGTGTGGCGGCAACACTCACAGTGAAGACTAGGTCAAGGGTGAGATCTTACCCGATGGGTGAAAATAGCGTTGGGGAGGGGCTTGTTTCTGGTAGAAACCAACCACTTCACATTGCATGCAGCTCAGATACTGGAGATATATCTGCGGCTAATTTCCAAAGACCTTGTTCTCGATAAACTAACACGAAAGCCAATACGAGTTAATTGAATGTCCCAGACGCCAGCTTAAAGCACTTGCTTGACAAACTAACGGAACACAGTTTTCACACTTACCTGGGGATTTTGATAAGCGGTAACGGCCATAAACTCTGTCTCCGGGAAGATGAATGTTTCGTAAGCGCTTCGGCCATTTAGGGCGTTAAATTCGTTCGCTTGGACGACATGTAACCGTGGTTGGTATTTGTGCATAGAATTAAGAATGATCTAAAAATATTGGACAAGGACACGTGTCAGGTACAACAAAGGCGAAGCATGGAGTGGAAATATCAGTTGATTAAGTATTGCTCGAAATTTTCCACGTAAACGTTTCATGAATCAGGTTTGAAATATTTGAACGTTTACTCTCCTCCGTAATGTTTGAAAAAAAGATACATTCCAACGTGAAATCTAACCAAACAAGATTAAATCGCTTGGCCAGATTTTTTATTCAAACTTAGAAAGTTAAATCGATTTCTTTACAGAAACAATTAGTATCCGGTAAGATTAATATCGATTCCTGAGAAGATTACATTTGTAAGCTTGTTAAGTGAAACCGAAAAAGAAGTTGAATAAAATCTAAACGACCCAACACAAGGGAGCCGTATGGTCACGAACGCAAAACAAAAATTTCAAATTTATTCTAAGAATAATCAGTGAAAATACAGATGCCTTGTTCTCAGGGGGCTTGAGACTTTCGGATGTTTTCTACCAAACAAGCGAGACGAGGACTCGTTCATTCTGGTAACGAAATGGCCCAAGTCATGGGTTTTCTTGTTCTCGGACACTTAACCGGGTTTTGCTTGAAGCACTTGAGGTCAGATTATTGTAAATACGAGCTTTTTCTCGCCCGAATCTCGGATTATATGTAAAGAATTTTGTTTTTTCGAGTATTAATATGGATGAGCTCTCGATGTCCTTGACAACGGCGCCAATGATTCTTCGCTTGACTAAGTAAATCTCAACACCTAATCCGCACAGTAGCACTTGTCATTACTACACAAACCGCAACGGGCCGTCTTTATAGTTTGTGCTTCCGATTATATTTAGACACGGAGTCTGTGAAGCTGGACATAACTGAACGGCCAGCCTTACCGTTTCCTCCAGATACTCAGGTTGCTCAAGCCCGTGGAACAATTGCCAGACAGCACGAGCAATTGAGCCATGTAACTGCGATCAAAATCTTGGAAAACCTTATCAATTTGACCGAAAAACTACTAGTATCAACTGTCAATGTAACTGAAAACTCCTCTTACAGGTTTCTAATGACATGTGTTTGGAATAGTACAGTTTTCCAATCTGGAGGATGGCGTTTTAAGGAGTAGAGAAAGATAAAAGCACGAAAGGAGGTTTAACGAATTCTGCGAACCTTAACATGCATTATGGCGAAAAGAGCGGTAAAAGTAAAACAATATCGTTTCCGGATAGTTAAGAAATAACACGAACCATACAGCATCTTTAAGTGACTTTAAAAAGTCGTGATGTAAATGCTCAACAAAAATAAAGAAAAATTCGCGTTGTGGCGTGACTGAAAACGCTTAGGGGAGGTTTGTATTTGAAGATGAACAGGTAGTAATTTCTATCCACCTAAACTCAGAAAAAATGACCAAATGACCAGATTCAGTACATTTTCGTCCCGGGGTAAATCAGGTAAACCGGCGAAAAAACACTTCTAAAAACTTGCACGCTTGGTTATGCAGATGTAACCCCCGACAACTTCTTTACTCTGAGGTCCAGTATAAACTGAAAGTTTTGATTTGACACGGAGAACAATCAGGATTTTTATTGTTCTGCGAAGAATTCGGCAACGTAGATAAAGAGTTAAGATTAACTTTTTATGACGCCAGGAAAGCTGCACGTCGTGAGCGGCCTCTGTATACACCAACGTGGGTATGTTTGGCACCTTCCTGTTGCCAGCTAACTTACTCAGTGGTATAAAAAACTCCAGATTTAATTAACTCCAGGAGACGTATGACCAGACTGTTCGCTCTTAGCACCAGCAGGTCTGAAACAACTGGGTCAAAAATCTAAGTTACATGCACTAACATGATAAACTCCTCTCAGTACGGAATTTAAACGCAGCGAGAATTCAACCTCACTTTTTAGAGACGACGCAACGCCGGTGTTCTATTTGGAAAAGGGAAAGAGTCCAGTCATTTTAAAAATATAAGGGTTTCTGTTGATTCCAAAAGCATCTCGTGCCATTATCGGTCGAACAATTAGAACAAGGAACGTGGGAGCATTCAGTCAATTAACAGGTCAAACAAAGAGCTTGAGTCGAGCAACTAGATCAGGGATTCCACATAACTGGCGAAGTCCAGACCATACTCTGTAGTCAAATTCATAACCGTCAGGTTAAGATAATTTTAGATCCTCTTAATCACTTCTGGAGAATTTTTTTCATCGCCGGCCAAGTGATCAAAAGAAAATAAAAAAGCCCTCCGTTTTTTGCGACAAATATATTTAGCGAATATTCGGTTTGCAAAAATTCGTTAGATAAACAAGTCTATTTTTGTTTTGGTAAGTTACAATCGAAAGGTTTAGAAAAAAATAAATCTGATTAAAAGGACAGCTAGGACCAAGGGCAAGGGCAACGGCAATGGCAAGAAAATGACCGAAAGAATAGGAGAACTGGAAAAACATCAAGTGATCGCAATTAAATATCACATTGGCAATATTTCGCACTCGATGATATCCCTATCATGGCTTTATTTCTTGGTATGGATAGGCCCGATCAAGTACACTTTTCATCGCAGCCGAGCGATTTGAACAAATTCCAGTTCGACCTAAGTAACTGTCACCAATACACTCGGTGTTTTCCACGTTTGACGAGCTGGAGATTTCAAATAATCAGACCTGAGCTTCTTAACATGTTTATCGTACACAAGGTTCTCCCGTTTTAGCAACTGACGAATTGATTCCAAAGTTTTGGTTAAATTTCTTGAAAACACAACGGTGATTGTCATTGAATTACTGCAAGGTCATGAGCACCGAAATGAACAGAACTTTCTTCAACGTGACTCTTCGGTCGAAGTGAAAAAACATCTCCATCACTGGCTACACCCAGAAAAATTGTCAATCTAAGTTCGGACTTAATTTAGCGCTAATTCAAGAACCAAAATCAGGTAAAGACGCAAACAAACATAGCCGAGAACATGCATTTTCTGAATTAAACATAATTCATCCTATCGGCATCTAAGTCTACTGTAATATTGCAGTTTTATGCTTTCCATGGAGCATATTCTTCGCAAGATAAACCCTAAATACCAAGCATTCATGGATTAAAAAGGACTCTTAAGAAGAAGGCATGTACAGTTTCAAGATGAGAAAATGACATATTATAAAGCAATGTGCACTTTCTCTTAAATGGAGCAATTCAAACCTACTAATTAGCCTATTAATCAAAGATTCGGTGATTAGAATAATTGGCAAGACCCTCTAACTGCAGATATGTGGTTTCAATATCATATCATGTCAGAGAAAAAGCCAACAACTGACACTCTTGAGAGGTTGTTGGTACTAAATTCGACGGAAAGGACACCCATTGTGAAACTCTGTTGCAAAATTAGAATCACCAGGGTGTACAGAATTAGATATTTTTTTTCATTATACCCGGAGGATCTTTCTGAATGACATTCAAAAAATGCGTTTAATAATATCCCTCAGAATGGTCTTAATTTGTCTGGAGAATTCCTTTAGCAATTAACATGACTGAAAACTCACATATTGTTCTCAGCTGACCCGATAGCACAACCAGCAGAGCACCGCTCAGGAAACCAAAAGATTGTGATTTCAAATCCCACTTGGGTCAACAAAGTTTTCAGGCGTCTGTCGCAGCGTTAAGTCATAAGATTTCCTCTTCAAGCCGTTTTCAGCTTGTGTTAAACACTTCGCGATTAACAGGCAAAAAAATGTTAACTTTGTTAACGTAAATTTGTTCCCATATGGTCGCTCGGTGTTACACAGCAGCCTGGCATGCCTAAAACCACTAATCTTGGTACTTAATTCGAATGTACGATACTTGGAACGTATTTTTAGCAAATGACAACCTGTTCGACCGTGCGTAAATTGGTGTTCGAGCCAAACGTCCTCCAAGCGGATTCTAGACTTTATCACAGCAGGCTTACAATAAGGTGGCTGGTGCAATTTTATCCTTTCAATCCGAATAAGCCACAAAGAATTTTTCTCTGCTCAGCGCAAAAATATTCTCTTCAGGAAAGTTGCCCTCCCAAAACCGAAAGACTTCATAAGAGATATAATTAATTAAAAAAATAGCTTCACTGTTAAGTTTAGTAAACGTTCATTGGCCAGATACCCGTTCTGGTGACGTTATTCGTTCGGTTGGCAACCCAAGTACGCTCGAAATCAATCTTTTCTATCATCAGTAGACAAATATTATTGGTTCGTGCACAAACATTGAGAGTAATAAATCCCTAGTTCCGCTATGTTAATATGAATAAAATCTTCCCACGGCTAGCTATCATGCAATCACTGCTTTATTATTTCTACAGCATGAGGTAGCTAAACCATATCATTTAACAACACATACATTTTTGTCCGCAGAAATTGAAGGAAGTTGATCCTCGGCAATGTCATGGTCAACATTCATCCGAAGTCAGTTCGCAGTTTCTGTCTGAAATAGCCGAGGTAGCAAAATATTGAGGCTAATAAACCAAATCACTTTTTCGTTTATCAGTAGATATATTGGTTCACCAAAAGAAGAAATTCAGTTCAGAAATGTCAGTGAAAAAATGAACACTAAATCTGATCGAGATCAGCTTCAAGGCATCTTTGATGCTTAAGAGATCTGATGCTAGGGTATCAAACTAGCAAATCGAAAATTAATTCGCCATTTATCAACAGATGCATCGACTGGTCTCCGGACATTCAACTAGCACTTTACTAATGAAGTGTCAACAAATGGAGGACATTCCTACATCTTCAGGAAACCTCCGTCTTTAAGTTCAGAGATCGGTTGTTCTGTGGCTGGGAAATCTTCCCAGTGAATAACTTCGCAAACCAGAGGATAATTTCCGGGGTAGACATTGTGGGTGAAAAGGATAGTCGGTGTTTGGAAGGACTGGCTTGAAATACTGGACAAATTTTGTCCGCCGATTACAGAGTTATCCACATGATAAGAAGTGATCAAAGGTTTGAACAACGACCCCCATTGTTGGAGCACGGTCTGGGTCGGGTGACAGGGTGAGAGGTTTTTTCATTGTTCAAAAAGGTGAGTCCGAAAGTCCGAACTTACCTCACGAAGCATATCACATTGGTGTTACTAACTTTGCCCAAGTAAATTTCACTTACTTATATCCATAGCGGTCCCAAAGTTGTAATTTCATACCGTTTTTCAGCTCGGAAAATTTTAAAGAATCATTCGGTTCTTTAATCACTCTTAAAATAAGCTGTTCTAACTCACGTGTCCCTGTTGGTCCACCTGGCTGTTCGTGAGTTTGAGTTTCTGAAAAGAGACAATCTGTCTCATCCACTGTGCTCCGGTCGCAGGAGAGTCCGTGTGGATGTACAACCTGGACGGGTGGGGCGGCTCCGCTTTTCCTGAAACTATCCACTCGCCGTTGTGATACTTGTAGCGGTTGTCGTCTACTGGGACGATGTCCATCACCAAGATGTACTTTGTCTTGGGGTCTAAGCCCTCGATTTTTACTCGAATGGTTGGGAACATTCGCCTGTGAGAGAAAGAGAAATTCACTGCAGTCTCCCTAAGTGTTAAAAGTAAATCAAGTGCACAAGAATAGTACATGTGTGTTTAGTCTAAGTCTAGAATATCTTCATCTAGAGCTGGGTGACAGTTACATGATCTGGGCAGTCACCAGCCCGAACGTGTGAAGGAATTGAGTCCAAACAGAACCGTAAACATTTCTGTTTTTCAGTATATAGACTGAACGTTTGACGACATATAAAATACTTTAAATTACTGAACGAATGAATACGTAACCCCGTTGGCACAAGACAATCAGTTCATAAATTAGGAAATTATGCTCATAAGTAAATCCAAGAAGAATAGGTTTCTTTTTGGCCGCCATAGTCTTTTCCACGCCATATTAAGGGATCTTTACTTTTCATCGCTGAATTAAAGTACCGGTTTGAAAATATTGAGTATTTCGACACGTTTTTGTGTAATTTCTTCACTTCACCAACAGCTCATTGAGTTTCAGAGCGCGACCCATGGAAAGTGTTATATTTTCGCGATAGTTCTCTACGCGTGGAATGTGGCATGAAAATTTAGTTCCTAACGTGGACTGTATCCTAGAGTTGTATCAGCTTGCTAACATAGAGTAAAGACTTCCTTTGTAAAGTCGCGTAAATGAATTACAGACCTTGGCTTTTTTAATACTTGCGCTAGACCTGAAAAGCTGTGAAAATACGATGTAAATTTGACGAGGGGTTGCACAGGAAACGCTTAGCACATGATTTAGATAATTTACAAAAGCGCGTCTGGGTAAATAGTTAGAGGAAGAGTAGAGTTTACAAGAAAACCGTTCTCGCATCTTCATGTCACCTTTTTCGGGGACACAACCCTTGTCACTGGGTTTCTAAACAGCAGTATTTGACATCGAGAATTCTAGTTTAGTAGCCTTGTCTTTTGGTTTCTTACTAAGTCCTAGAAAGACTTGACTGGTGAGGATACATGCCAAATGTCGCTGATTAAATGCGCAAACGGTTCTCTTCGCCTGCAATAATTTCGTCAAGTTTAATCAAGTGTGCAGAAAAAACAACTCTTACACTAACTTTAAAAAGGCAGTTCTGTTTGGGCGTTGTCTTCACAAAAAGACCAAAAACAAGCCACTGTTGTTTAGTTTAAACTGTCGTGCTTCCTTGCGGACAAGTCCGAGGAATTTCTCAACGAAACTAAGTCACAAAACACCTTCGTTTCCAACAGAACTAAGGAAACCCGAAAAAGACCAATCCAAGGAATTTTCCGTAATTACTACTCTTTTACAAAAGTGGGCCACCGATTCCTATCTTTGGCAGACAGGATATTGACATTGAATCCAAGTTGCTAACTCATGGTTACAACGATAAAAACAACCTCGGCTTAATTCAGAGGTCAGTTTTCGTGACGAATTCCGGAGAGATTCATGACCACGGTACGAGCTTCATTTTTTCCCCGCACCAAAGAAAGGAGTCGAAAGTCAAACAACTATACAAAAGTATACGTTTCTTTTTTCAAGCAGAATACGACTGCTTTTGAAATATTGTACGCAAACATCAAACAATCCTGAAAATCGCTGAATCTAATACTTTCCATCCGGTATTTATTGTCGTTCAAAACACAAAGCACACATAATTTGCTCGGAAAATATTTCCTTGCAGATAATTTTCTCCCTTAAGAAAGTCTCGATGAACATTTTGCGATAAACTGGTTAAACCCAAGAAGCAAAAATTCAAGTTAGCGGCGTAAGTTATTGCCTAAATTCAAAAACGATTACCGAAGCGAACACCATTTAAACGTGTGACAATTGCGCACCATATAGACAAGTTTGAATCATACTGGTAACCGTGAAACAGCAATTTGCAAGGCGGTACCAGTGAACACACCGCTCAGGCACACCAAGTTATAGTGTCACAACTGATTTGCGATGCGTAGCTAGGTTCTTACCTGCCAGCTTTGGTGATGATCATCTCTGTTCCGTACTCGTTAAAACCTTTCCACAAAGATCTGTTCTCGAGTTCAACTCGAATGTTCCCGCTTGGCTTCTTCTTCAAGTCCTGAACATCGACAAAGCCACCACCGGCGAGGAGAGCTGCGGGAAGGCTAGAACTGTTTGCAAACAACGCGCCCAGAGCGTTCGCTTGGTTTGCTGCCGTCCCATACGGATAGTCCTCGCAATAGTTAGTCGGCCGTGGGTAAGCGGTGTGCAGCCCCGTAGCACCTCGATGGTAATCTGTAAAAGAAAACAAACCATTGATTACACACTTAGGGTTTACAAGTCAGTACACAACAAGCAACAAGAAAGACAACGTATTGCCACTTGGTCAGTAGTTCTGGGATGGCGAACAAAATCATGTCCGAACCAATACTCGGATAATGGCGAAGATTCATTTGCTTACCTATGTCGTGAATGAAATATCCCCCAGAAGATGGCAAGGCTATAGGAGCAACTGGAAAGGTACTAGGAGCACGTGCAATCGAAGCATGTCCAAGGTTCGCCATCACTTGAGAGTTCTCAGAGAGCGTATGAAAAACCAGGAGAGCTAAACTGGATTGTTTTAATCTCGTGGATGTCAAACCCGTTGAAACAAATTTTTGAATGTCGTAACCGACTTCGTCAAACTGACGGATGACGACTTCCCGATGGCAACTCTCGTTCGACTATCAGTCCCAATGGACTTAGATGGAGTTCAACATAATTCAGTTGGAAAAATAATTACAAGGTCGTTATGTGAACTTATTAATAGCAGTTAGACATGGTGTCGTCCTTTAATAATACTCGACTGAATAAGAAAGGCGTGTATTATAATTATCTTTAATGAGCTAACGCGGCTTAATTGGCAAGCTCATTGGTCCATCGTCGTCGCTGTAGGCGTTCTGCTTTGTGTTTGGATATTGTCAGTGCATGCTTGACAACGGGAAGCTTGGGTTCACGAGTTCGCTTCTCAGGTGTCTCTCCTCTCTCGCCTGCTCGAAGCTTTCAAGTGCTTTTCCGTGTGAAACAATGAAGGCTGCAAACAGCGAGAGCAATTGTTTACTATTATTTGAAGTAAATTTCTTGAGGCCATTCCATATGTCTGTTTTTCGCGTCCCAACAAAGAAATTTTACAGCGTTGCAAAGCTTGACAACTCGAAGGAAATGTGAAGAATGGTCGAGATAGATGTTTTTCCGCAAACGTATACCGGACCGAGCCCTCCTTTTCGGCTCCAAAAACCGAAGCACATTGTCATGCACCAAAAAAAAAAAAAAAACAACATCCAAACGCGAAATCCCTAAAAATTGAACAAAACAAAAGGAATTCTTCTGTCTTCCAAGATCTGAAATTGGGTACAATAAACATGGTTATTTTCGAGCAAAGTAAAGCGACGCCTAGTTTTTGGTTAAGAAGACGTTGAAATCGTGTAAAGGATCATTTTCAAGCACGAAAGAAAGCTCAACGACCTTCTCCATAATAGTTTCGATGTAAAAATTTAGACAATGGGTACGCGAATTACGACACGAGAGCACTCTGAGCGTGGATTTGAAGGGTCACTGTAAAGGAACTGCTTCGCATGACATTATTGAAAGCGCACCTGCCAAGTGTAAACAACAACAAAGTCAACAAAACTTTTACTGAATTCAAGTGAAATGTTAGGTTAGTCAGTGAAACTGCTGACAGCTAGCATTTAGACATGTCATAGAATTAGAAGTGCAACCTGCGAAGACCACGGCGGAGCTAAATGTACGGGTTCTATGCTGACTGCTCCTCAGAGAAACGAACCCTTATCGTAACTGAACTGTCCACCATCACTATAGGTCGGGTGAACGTTTTGAATGTTTTTGCGATCTGCAATCCGGAAGTCTAAAAGCAAAACAATATTTTAAGATTTCAATCGACAGGAAAGAAAGGTTAGAGAGAATGCGTTTAAGACGTCTATGGCCTGCCAAGTATGTCAGCGCTATAAGGAGAACGGATTGCGCAGGAAATGTCACGAGGTTTGAGCGTGGGCTTTTTTTAGCGACAAAAACACACAACAGGGTAATTAAGTTGATGAGTCAATAAATACTTTGAAATAGAGGGTTACTGGTTACGAAGGCGAAAAGATTTTAGGAATCAACAGATGAGCGGTTCCTTGCAAACGTGGCCAAATGTATATGGTACAAAGCAAATATATCAAAGGAGCGCTCATACAATTAATCCGTGTTGACAGTCGCACGAGGACGATTAGCAGTTTCTTGTCCATAGGGCTATCTCATTCGGAGGAAAACCTATTTACAAATTGACGTCAAGGAGACTGTTTGAAAAATTTCAAAGCGGGAAACTTCAATGCGTCTGTAATGGAGACGTTTATTGTTTTGGTATAATCATTAATGAAGCGCTTTTTAATAATCTTTGAAATTACAATGGTCGTGCTGGAGCACGAACACGAAGTCTTCTACGGAATGTCATGAGGAAACTAGCTCTGAAATAGCAATTGGGAATGACAGGCGTTGTCAAAGAATACACACCGCTTGTTACTTTGGTGCCAGTAATTTGGTATCAAGAAGTCAATGGCTTGAATTCAACTAAGGACATTTTGTGATCAGGTTCTTTGTGCCTGGCCATGACACCTGCTTCGTTCCTCGGTCATTGCATGCGTTGAAGTGTCACCAGACGTCCACAACACCATATCATAGCACTGTCGTAGTTAATGAACTGTAAACCGACTGCGATGATTGAGGTGAATAGAAAAAGACGAGCTAGAAGTTCATCAATGAGTTCATCTCCTAATGAAGCCAGCCGGCCTAACAAAGCACATACAGCAAGCTCTTGCCCTGTATGTGACTCCTCAAAAAGATTGCATTTTAAGGTGCGATTGAATTAACAAGGAAACTCAAGTAATGAGCCAGGTTTATTAACGACTGAAACATGCAGATGGCTCTACGCAGAACACCGAACTATTAAAAAGATCTCCTTTAGCGAGGAAGATACAGACAAGCACACCATTTTATTCTGATTTTACATATCAATGTTACATGTTTCACGGCTTTTTCATGGCTGTCTTTCCTAAAGACGATAACCACACGCGCAAAAGAAGCCGGTTGTGATGCCCTTTGTCTTTTCCTAATGTCTTCGGGCTGTTTATTCTTGTGGTTAAACTCCGCTTTTTCTCCTTTTACCAGCTCAGCTTATGCGAATAGTTTGGAGTCATCGTTTCATTGTTAAATAATTCCTACATCAACTTAACCTTTGAGGTATTTGTTCCACTTTTTCCAACGCATTTTGTTCTTTTTCCGTAGAATCGTCGCTTGTTATCGAATTGAGTCATAGCCCTATCTGAACAATAAGTAGCAACAGTAGTCTTTGTTTGCGTTTTGGCGTAGTCGCCTATTTTCCTCTCATCTTTTCAATTGTGTTTTTAAGCCGTTCGCCGATTTTAGACACAGAAAGAGACAAGAAAAGGCAACATGGAAACTGACCAACTTTAGCTGCTTGCACTAAGACCAATTTCCATAACCTTCCATTAACCGGGCAGGATGACTACCCTCTGACTCTAAGGACGTCAAAACGTCAGTCGACAACAACCCCCCCACCGACATAAGCCACTGCAAGTCAAGGTCAAGACGGTACCAACCGAGACGATCAACTTATATAACTTACATATAATATTCCTAAATTCCATTACTACACTTTGTTATAAGTAATACCACCCAGGACATAACTATGTTGAAACAGGAAGTATAGCATTCATAAGAAGGGAACTTGAATATCAGGAAAAATAACCAAAGCTACGTTTGCTTACCGGTAAAAAATAAAACCGGACTTCGAGTTAAAGAGCCGCAGGATGCGCTGGTATCGATGGTACGTTTGGATGTTAGGTCGGGGGGTTAAATAAATCCACGAGAATTCCATCCATAACTTTATTATATTCCACCATGAAACGCTTTAAAATTACGGGAGCCACTCAGTATTTTAATGAAGTACACGACAATGGTAACTCCAAGTAGAGAAATCGTTTTATTAGAGATTCTACGTTTCGACTATATTTTGGTCATTTAATAGCATTCCTGACGATGATTAAAATCCGTTGTGTATTTCATTGAAACGCTTTGAATCCCGGGACGTTTGGCAAATCCTTCTCTACGTTTAACCGGCCTTCGGAGCAGCTAATGCAACTCCTGTCCTTTTGGCATAATCACATTAATCTGTCAACTTGTTTTTCTAATACGGTCATTTTGGCATTGTGTTCCATCGGAAAAAGAATGTCGCTTTATTTGGAACTAATTGACAATCTATATACAACCGGATTTACGTTATTCATTTAAATCTACGTATGCACGACAGCATGAGAAAGGCAAGGGGAAATGTTTCTGAATTTAAAGCCAAACTGATACGTGCCAGATCGACTATAACCCGACAGTAGCGCGACTATCTCACGACTAGATTAAAAGTAAAGTCCGGTTATAACCCGACAACAGCTCGATTATAACTAGATTCATAGGTGAAACTTCGCTCTAACCTAAACACGAGACTTAACACAGGCGATACTGCCCTAAATGTTGAAATTAAGCAAGTCTTCAAAACTTCGCAATGTAATATTCACTCGAATTCCAGCTAACACCCTCAGAAAGATTACGCGGTCAAGTAACTCGATAGACGTTATGTAACTTAAATATATTTGAATAAATTGAGCTCTGAACTATTACAGTTTCGGACCATCCGAAGAAGTGACTGATCGATGAATCAGAACGAATATTCCTCCATCAGAACATGTCGATGAAACTGTATTTATTTATTTATAAAGGAAGTGTAACCGATCATTTCAAGAAACTGTACGTATTTACAATGGAAATGTAGCCGATCATTCCAAGAAACCATATGTACCTGTAACGGAAACGCAGTGGAGCTGTGCGAACGTACTACCACCTCAGAAAATGAATAATATTTACACTACTATAAAGAGAATTAGGGATATAAACCGCTGCTTTTAAAGACGCTTCAGATTGACTAAGTCGATTGCCTATGCCAAAAACCTCAGGTTCCTGGCGTCTGCTCAGCTAAACGCATAAGTAAATATAGGAACAGTTTGTGACATTCAAAAGAAGTTTGAAAGAACTTTCTCATAGATGTTGTACCAGTAAACAAGCTTTGGTATTTTAAACAGTTGCGGGTTAAAACAATATTTGTAGTAAAGCATCAGAAGACGAAATTCTAGGGGTACTGTTGTTTGTTTGCATAGAGTTGCCAGGTTACGAAGGCTCAGACTGAACCACTGCTACGGCACCTTCACCGTTAATATCGTCAAGTAGGTGTGATTTTTGTTTTTACATTATGTAGACGTGGTATGTTTTAATCCCAAAGTCGTAAAAACCTTTCTGCAGTAGGATTAAAACGTGGGACGACACAACCAATTGTAAAAACAAACATTACACCTGCTTAGTCATATCCACGGTAACGGTAGTGGTCTGAACCTACGCAATAACTATTACGAGACGTTTGTGAAAACGTCCACGTGTCAGATTAACGTTTTTGTTCCACTGCAACTGATTGTTGTTTGTGAATGTGAAACGGACTGCGCGCGACAACTGCTTGCAGTCCATTTACTACACTTTTTGCTGCTCATTACCAGAAAATATGCGATCATTAACGCCAACCTCACATTCATTAACACAAAAATTCATTCATTTTGTTCAATCGACATTCACAAGCGTAGATACGCAACCATTTGCATCAAAGGGCGTTCTATAGCGCCTACAGACGATCATTAACACCATTTTACTATACATTAAGGATAGTAAAATTTCAGTTACGCAAGAGAAATATCTTGCCTAGTTGAAAATTTATTATCCTTAATGTATAATAGGACGGTGTTAATGGTCGTCTCTTGGCGCTATAGAATGCTCTTCAATGCAGATGGTGGCGTATCTACGCTAATGAACGTCGACTGAATAAAATTAATGTGTTTTCGTGTTAATGAGTTTGCGGTTGGCGTTCATGGTAGTAGGTTTTCTGGTAATAAACAGCAAAAAGTGTATTATACATTCAAACTACATCCTTTTTCCACATTCGTAGAAACATCCAGGTTAAATTGAATAATAGATGAACGTTCGTCAAGCTCTGTCCACAGAGAAACGATTTCTGGGCCAAACAATTTCATTATAACATTATTAACATATAGTGGCTTCCGCTTAGGTCGCACATAAGTCGAACTTACACTTTAGCTCACCATCTGAGTCTTGGTAGCTCAATGGATAGAGCGTCTCACCGGTCATCAGAAGGTTGCGGGTTCGATCCCCGTCTGGGACTAAGAAATCGTATTCTAAGGATACAGCGTGACGAACGTTCATTTATCATTCAAGATATCTCCAAGCTCCCACATTTCCAAAGTATATTTCATCCAGGTTAAATCTCAACGTCTACATGACCACAACCCGGTTGCATAAACTTCTTACGGGAGCCGGTGAAAAATTTCAGCCCCGGCTTTTGTGTGGCTTGAGCTTCCACAGAAATAAAAAAAGCATCTTGTGATCACAGGACGAAAATGTGAGCTCGGGGTGAAGCAATGAAATTTCAGTATGGTTAGCTTAACTGTAATTTCTGTCCACCCCGAAATTCTTGCTGGTAACCAGCTCCGTAACTACACACGCAAAAACACCCATTGTGTACCGCGATTGATGTCATTCCTTACGAAAATTCCACAGGCCGGATTTCCCTTGTGAAATTGCTTCACATGTGAACTTACATGCTAACCACGTGTGCAAAAGACGTAAAAAATTACATTGCATGCAAAAATTGAACCTGTGAAAAACTTTAAAATGTGAAAAACCACAAATGAAAACTTTCTGAAAGTGAGTCACGTCGATCACGGGGCTCATCACGCCAACCGCGATTGTAGTTAATCGCCTTTTTATACAAGTGGTCTAAGGAGTTCTGACGTCACGTGCCTGTCAATAAATTGATCATACAAAGCGATTCTAAATTAATTATACGAAAATAATGACTTTACTGCGTAAAAGCCGAAATCAGGAATGTCCGGCAGCGAAGGCAAGTTTCACCATTTTTTCAAAATAATCTTATCTTTCAAAACATTGTTGCATGTATTTCGAACATATCCTAAAACAGTAATTGAATCCAGCTGATAACAAGTGTTCTCGTGGCGACGGTGGTTAAAAACTCCTTAAAAACTTGTTAATTGTCCTTCGCATGTCTTAAATCACAGTTAGATTTAACAGGGTGATTAAACCCGGTTGTAAAAAGTTTTCCTTTCGGGAAAACACGTAGATTTAACGAAATTCCTTGGATGCCATTATCAATTTCTGCTTGACGTTTTAAGTCGGAACCGTGCATAATAAATCATAGAATCTCATTACGGTTAATACGGCGTCACTATGATCCCTACCATGTAAGCCTACACGCGTACTATTAACTGTAGTTAATATAAATTTACCGTCTGGTATTTCAAATCCGCAAAATTCGTCTGCTGTCCAACTTAAAATCTACTTATGGTACACAGAATGCGTATAGCCCATGAAGATCCCCTTCTAACCACCTTCCACCTCATTTTCTTTGGCCTCATAAGGAGCAATAGTCAATTCAGGCTTTGCCCACGAAGAACTTCTGTTTGTAGAAACGGCGGGCACACTGTCTCATTGTCAATTATCTGGTAGATAAAGCTAACACCACTTTTTTTAAAAAAATAACATTGGCTCCAGAAGTTTAGACCTCTTGAAGTAACCGAAAAAAGGACTGTATTATGCGATCCAAAAGTAAGTGCTGGAAGATGATGACGTGACTATCTCAACACTGCAGGAAATCAGAATTGTGTAGCAGCCAAAGTAGATTTCCTTTATTTTTGAAAATGATCAATTCTCTCTCGTTCCATTTTTGTTCATATTTTGACTGTACAATAAATAAAACAATTATAGGATCCAGGTTACACGTCATGTAAAGAACAATTCAGATCTCTCTCGATAAATGCGGCCTCTCTCCTTAGATGATCGGCCTCGCGAGATAATATAGATCTCGGACTGGCTAATTCTTGCTATCGCGTTCAGCCTCATCTTTTATTCGCTTTTTTTACTCATATTTTCTGCAAACAGAAATACCGCGGGTGTTGATTAACGTTCTAACTATGGCAAGTGATTAAGTTCGTGATTAAATGGTGGGAAACGTGGTTAAACCGTTTTCCATAAACTTTTGTCATGGGATTTCATAATTTGTATTCGTTCGGACAACAAACTTGAAAAAATTGATATCGAAATCTGAGGAAGTTTGCGAAGCGTATATCACATGACTTATCCCATTGAAAAACTTTATTCCACCCAGTTAATCAAGCCGTTCAATTTAGTTTGATTACCATATAGTTCCATACAACCGAACCAGGAACATTAATTGTAATCTTTACGCTTAAAATTGGCTGTCACAGTCACACTATACTCTTATTTCTTTCACGTTTCCGCTCGTGTACTCGGGCTAAATGCAGAGAAATTTAAAACAAATGTAATTCAATATCTCTGAAAACCAGCAGCGTACACGCGTTCAAAGCACTGAAGAAATAACACCAATAAGTTACTTATTGTAATCAACGCAAAGCTAAATAAAATAAAAGATAAACACGGAGTGGCCAATAATTTTACGACAGAGCTGAAGATGGCGTTTAGCACGGATATGTTTTCGTTTGGAAACGTACCGCCTTCAAAATAAACCGCTTTCGACAGTGATTTCGATTCACTACGTTTTCATCATCGAGTCTATCGCAGTCTGAAAAATTGTAAGTGTATACACAATGAAACCTACTTGGGTTGGTAAAAACGTGATCGGCGCGACAGGCCTTTTTGACTGATGAACGACATGCGGAAGAACTGAAAAGAGTTAGCTCGACGTCTGTGCGTTCTTGACATGACGCGACTGATAACAAAAAAAGGATTTCTTGCACTTGCTGTCAACAAACACGTAAACAAGTTGAAAAAGGGCGTTTTCGACCCAGTCCACCTTCGTTTATTTGACACCTAACTTATTCACAAGCCCTCGCGTAGTTTCATGGGAAGATCCCAAGCACTGTGTGGGCCAGCCACATCTTCAAAAAAAAAACATGGCGACTGATTACGTAAACAATCATGTCATCAGTCTTCTAATGAAATACTAAAATTTTCCCCCAACAACGGCGGTAAGTTTTTGGCAAATTCAGTCTAGGAAAACTCAAAACCTTGTCAGGTTGACTTTTCTGTAGTGTCTTTGTCCCTTTTGAGTAAATTTAAATCATTGATGATTTAGTTTTCTTCCGTGCAAAATTTCAATGAAGTTTGAGAGGTTCTGGCGTAACTGTGACCTCCCCATGACGTACCGCGAAGGACTGCAAAATGTTACTCATCAGGGAAAGGTGTTTTTCTCGTGATGTTTTTTTGGGGAAAAAAATTCATTTTCTTTTACAAACCAATTGCGACAAGTCTTTTTGAAACTGATAGCAGAGCGCACAGATGACTTCAATATTGTGCAGTTCAGTATGTTTGTTTGCATCCTTTCATCAGTTGTTAATTCTCTAACTATAGTAAAAAGTTCAGTTGGGAACTCTTTGGAATCCATTTTGGATTGTTTGTTTTAGTGTTGGATTTAAAGCCATTGCCTCTCGATTGCAATGCGTTTCTCCAAATTTTCGTAACCGATCACATAAGACGTTACTCCGGCAGAAAAAGTGAGCAATTACCAGAAAATTACAAGGAAAAGTTACGAATTCTAAATGACGCGTTACTACTCTTACGATTTCTTGTATCACTGGTAAAAAACTAAAAGATATTTGAGCTACATACGGTATATTTTAATAAAATCATTTATAATGAAATCATGGATAGAGTAAAGTGTAGAATTTACTCTTCTGTTAAATCTTAAAACCTGTTTTTTTAGTTATGCTGCTACGTGGCAATACGTAAGAGGGAAAAAAAGTTACACAGTCCCGATGTAGGTGATATCTGACTAAAAAAAGTTTTCCAACGATATGGATTTAAAAAAACAAGATTAATGTCTCGGGGTAAAAATATAGTGACCTATGACAGCAAACAAGAGGTAAAAAAAATTATGGTTAATCTAAATGAAGTATATTCGGCAAGTGGATTTTTAGCAGCTCTCTGACATGCTGATTGGATGAGTGACTGACTCACTGATTGATTGATTGATTCAACAACTCAGATTTCATGCAACCAAACTACAATAACATGCTTTGGATGAAATGTTTCAATCTTTAGTCACAAAAGAGACGCGATTTTCAGAAATGTTTCCTAAAGCGAATGTATGCTAGAGTTCAGTCTCACACCAAAATCAAATAAAAACAGAATTGGGAAAAGGAAACAGTTAAAAGGATAACAAACGCCCTGCCCTCCTTCCAACAAGAAACTGCATCAATTTTCAAGAACGTAGCAACACAGAAAGTACCTAGGAATAAAATCTACATGAATATACTTCTTAAATGTGTCAGAATAGGTTCTACCGAAATTGTAAACTTAAGACACTTCAAAATAAGGACACTACAGCACGGCTTCCCAACCTTTTCGGCTGGCGTAGGTAACATTCTGGAGGTGTTTTAATTGACCACCGTAACAAAACAAACACTCAGAATACAAAGTGAGTTTTAAATTAAAACTGATTGAGATGGAAGTATGATAATATAACACCGATGAGATGGACGCTCAAGTTTGCTTCTGCCTCACGTAACATTTGATGTGGTTTCGTTTTGAGAAAAGCGTGTCACCGTGAAAGTCTAAAATGTTGCAGGAGTATGTGTATCTATATTTGGGAACTCTATTTTCAGGGTACATAAACAAAATAAAATGATTACTGTTAACTCTAAAGAGTGCTCCGCCTATATAATGCTGTTTCGTCTTCGGTCGAGCTATTGAGTTTAGAGTCTAGTAGACGTTTAGCCAATCTGCGGAAAGTCCTGGATCGTTAATTTTAATTTTCTTGGCCTCATAGGCTGAAAGTCCACAGAGTTGTCAAGATGTTTAAGCAATCAGTGCCACGACAAGTATTTATAGAAAGGAAGGATCTAGATACCAACTGATAAGCGGCTATTAGTGAATGTCGGTGTGTGAAGTACTTCGAGGGATGGGCTCTTCGGACTCCTGGAGGTGTGCCCAAACCTTGTCTCCTGTCTTGAAAATTTAATGATTAAGTCTATGGAGATTTAAGCTTCATCCCAGAAACTCTCAGTCGTGCTACTTGTCAGTTCTTTTAAACTCAGTTCTTTTTTTTAATTCGTCGTTTAATTCTACTTCACAATGTTGTTATGGAGGTCAGATAAAAGGCAGCTTTTTCTTTGTTCCGTCACTCAATAACCTTTCAGCGCAGTTGCGGACTTTGAAAGGGATCTCCGTAGAAAGCTTTCTAATTCTGGATCCGCAAGTGGTATCTATTTTCCAACTGGCCGCATACCAATTTCCGCTCTATGTGGTTTTATGTTTTGCGTTGTCGTTTCTAAATTGTTTGCAATGTTATGCGGAGCCTTTACGTTCTAATGCACAGTAACACTAGGGAGGTCTATACCGATTCATCATGTAATCCAAAACGCGAATACTGTACACGAAGGTGCAATTTATCTAGATGTGGGCACGACTCAAATTTCGTTGTGTTTGAGCATTCCAGCTTTCGGGGTATATCAATACGAACATGCCAGTCTTCAGAAATACCCGATACATATGGAGCAATGTTTCATAACTATTTCAGAACCATCGTCAGGGTAACATGAAGAAAAAATTTCATGATAATCCTACAAAGTGGAAGTCATCTCGAAACGTTTTGCTGACTTGAGCGGGATGTGCACTCCCATTTTTGGGTTTACAGACCCCTGCTCTATCAGTTGAGCCGCCGAGGTAACAGGAGACAGTATGAACTCCTTTGACTCATTGTAAGTACACGAAAGACTCTCACTACAACTTAACCATTGTCCGTCACAGTGTGCAATGTTTCGATTCCATTTCAGTATCGTCGTCAGGGTGACATATAGAAAATATTTCATGATTAACCAATACTGCGAAAGTTAGCTCGAAAAACTAGGTTGAATTGAACTGACCGTGAGTTGAACTCCACATTAACGGCTAATCGGACTACTGCTTTGCCGTTTGAACTATTTTAAGTGAGAGAAGTCTGGCGAATCTCTCGTGCCTTAAATTGGATTATACTAGCAGAGTTGACTCGAGAGCTCAACTGGGAGAGCATCGATCCGGTTACCCGAAGATGAAGTTCAAATCCCGCTCAAGAGAACTGTTGCTAGTTGACTTAGCAGCATCGGCTCATCAAATTTCCTGTTCATTGGCCGAACGAAGGAGTGCCGACATTGACGTAACTGACAAGGGACGCGGGACCCCAGTTTTACGGCTTTGTTGGAGAACCTAATAAACTTAGTAATATAATAAAGTTCCTAAAGCACTTGAGAAACTAAAATTAAGAAGACGTGTCATAATTACGGATACCACCAAGTGCTTCGGTTACATGCACAACAGCCCGGGCCGCTCCAAAAAGCCTGATCATGTTTTATCCAGAATTTATCGTTTTGAACGATTTTTTTTTTGCGATTTAAGGTTGTTTTCTACGAGCCGAATTCTATCGCCCAAAGCGACTTTCTTTTGTCTCATGGTTTCTCAACTGTAAGTAATGAGAAACGTATCCAATTTACACAAAGAAATGCCGATTTGCCAGGAGCTCACGAGCCTGCCAGAGCCACGAGGTGCCAAATATACAGAACGAAGTAGTAGTTGAAGGATTCCCCGATTTCTGAGGCTGAGAGATTGGGCGACAAATATCCAGGGCTTACAACCGCGCAAAACTCCTTGCCGCTCGTCTTCCTTACCAAGTGGTTATTTTTAATTCCCAGATTTCCACAATATGAATTCTATTTACCTAATTACAAACTATTTTACCTGGATATCGGTATAGTTTCATTAAAGTATGAAATTCATCTTTCCCGAATACAATTGGAAATTCTTCATCCATGATCACGATGGCTCCAGCAACTGTTTGCAAGTCTGCAGGTGTACTTTATCCCAGCTGAACCAAACCTGTGTTTGAATAGTTATTTTAGAGCTCTGAAGTGGAACAATGCATAGATAATAACCTTTTAGACTAGTTGACAGTTTACCTTACAATCTCTTTTTAGTTCTTTGCTCTAATTCTGACTCTTCATTATCTTCCTCTTCCTATCTTATGTTTCTTCCATTTTTTCTTTGCTTATCACCTTTCTTACCCATTCATTTATTCGCTCATTACGTTCCTCGTGTACACAATTCTTTCTTCTCTATTTTCATTCCTTCTGTTCACTTCCATTCATTTCCTCCCCTTTTACCCTCTCTTCTCCCCTCCTTTCATCTCCCATTTTCATCTCCTCTCCCCACTTTCGTCTCCTCTTCCCACTTTCATCTTCTTTTCCCACTTTCATCTTCTTTTCCCACTTTCATCTTCTTTTCCCACTTTCATCTTCTTTTCCCACTTTCCTCTCCTCTTCTCACTTCTTTCTCCTCTCTTCTCTTCACCTCTTTCTTTCCCTTCCTCCCATTCCCCATCTCCTCCACTTCCCTTCCCTTTTTTCTCCTTCTTCGTCCTCCATTCTTTATCGATCGCTTCTTCCTACCTCTCTTCTCCTTCCCCTTGCCCTCCGCTTTCTAAATTTATGTCATTTTCTCTTCCTTTCCTTATCTTTTCAATTCTTTCTATTTCTTTCTTTCCCCTCCCTCCGCTGTCTTTATTATTACGTACCGGGGAGCAGCCTTGAGAGGATTCATTCCCACAAATGACTGCGCGAACAGCCACGACATTAATGCGACTGCGAGGTCCCCGTGTCTCTTGACAATGACAACAAACCAATGGCACGTAGCACCGAGACTCCTCTTCAGCGTAAATACTGTTCAACTTAAATTCTAACATTATAGGTGGGAAAAAGCGTTACATTAGATTGGTTTTTCAACGGGAAACACTTGAAAACAAACAAGAAAAAGAAAAAAGAACAGTCGCTGAGCTGTAACGTTACGAAAATAGACAAACCTCGTCCATCGAGCTTTCCCTCATAGACACCTAAAGCTGAACAACATCCCTGGACCTTTTTAGAATCACTTGTGGTTAATGTCTTAATAGTCGGCTCTTTCTTCTTCACCCAGCTGTTTAAGGAAAACAAACTTCCAAGAATTCTACCCTGAAAACATTTTGAGGGAAAGTCCTTTTCCAATGGTCTTGCGCCGTCTACAAGAATAAAACCAGAAATGAGACGCTGACGTGAAGACCGAAAACGTTCTAGAACTGCATAAGACAACAAGTCGAAAACCTTTAGCTTTGACCTATTTTGGTTAGACAGCCAAATCATCATCAAAATTAACTCAGTAGGTAGGTGGAGTTTGCGCATTGTACGTGCACAAACCTCAACCATTTCTATGGTTCCTGGCAGTCTCCTACTGATGAACTCCACCAACTTACAATAAACGCGTGGGTTATCGAAACTTCACTTGATCCTGGATGGAACTGTCTTTCGCACCCGCATAACTTCAAGACGTTAAGTAAAGGATAAATATTCGTAGATTTCCACGTTTATTGGTGGTCATTGTGTGATGGTCAAACTGCTGAGGGGCAAAAACTTGGACGATCCCCTGAGGTAACATTTCCTGGAACTTTCCTTCGGAAAACATATACTACCATACCAGTTAATACTTTCAATACATCTAGTTTTTTTACATTCACAAACACAGGGACAGGACGATAATGAAGGGGGAAGGAAGGAGGGTAGGAAGTGAGGGAAGGAAAGAACGAAAGTGTCAGAGAGAGACGAAGAAGGAAACGGAGAGAGAAAGAGTAAGGGGAACGAAGTGGGACCTAAGGCGAGGTAATGAAAGGAAGGGTGGTAGAGGGGGAGGGATTGGCAGGGACAGGGAGGGGAAGGAAGGGACGGATAGGCAAAGAAAGGGACGGAGAGGGGAAGAAAGAAGGCTAGGGAAATGGGAGAGAGTTAGGGATAAGTAGAGGTGTAGAGATACAGCAGGACTATTGAGAGTGATTGAGAGAGAATATATCTATTTGGTTCCTTCGATAATTAAAGATACGAATGATTTTTTCTTAAAATTAAAAGAGTTGGGTGGTGCGCCTCGGAATGCTATTGTTTGTACGATTGATGTTGTGGGATTATACCCACACATACCTCATTGTGAGGGTTTGGAAGCACTTAAAAAAGCAATTAATGATGGTGAGGTGGAGATTCCATCGGAGCACCTCTTGAATTTGGCAAAGATTATTTTGGAAAACAATTATTTTGAATTTGATGGAAGAGTTTTTAGGCAAAAATTGGGAACGGCAATAGGTACAAAGTTTGCCCCGGCTTTTGCGAATATTTTCATGGGGAATTTTGAAAATTCGTTCTTGGAGACTTGTAGTTATAGACCGTGGGTATGGTGGTGATTTTTGGATGATATATTTATGATATGGCTTCATGGCAAGGAGAGGTTGGATGAATTTTTGTTGGCTTTGAATTCATGTCATGAATCTATCAAATTTACGTGGGAGATTGGTAATGGGAAAATATCTTTTTTAGATGTTATGATTGATTTTAATGGTGGAATTTTCAGTACTGATGTGTATCATAAACCGACGGATACACATCA